>JAUZSU010182304.1:0-12496 GCA_034780255.1 Parotocinclus maculicauda | reverse complement strand
CTATACGTGTAAATCGTACAATAAAGGTTTAATAAACATTTAATATGTTACATAGCACGTCCCGTCTTGTTACATATGGCATGTTCGTTTAATCAGACCAGCCGGTTATTAGGACCAAAACGATCGTGTCCCGATGTGGTCCGTTTCATAGATGCTTTTGCTACCCAAGAATGGTTATATACATTCCAACCAGCTCACAGCTTCAGTACTATAATTTTTTTATAGGGATCAAACTGTTAAAAATATTTATAAGAGCATTTTTACAAACTCCATGGTAATGGGTGTAAGTGCAGTAGAATAGTACATTTAATGGTAGTATTCTTTGGTACCGAGGTGATTTATATTTAGCATTTATATCATTTAGCAGACGCCCTTATCCAGAACGACTTACAATTAATACAGTCTTACAATCCAAGCAATTGTGTGTTTAGGACCTTGCTCAGAGACCCAACTGTGACAGAGGTAGGATTTGAACCCTGAAGTAGTCCAGTACCTTAACCACTAGCACCACAGTCCCACAGACACCCTTACCCAAAGAGACTTCCATCTGATAGTGTTACAATCCAAGCTGTTGTGGGTTACAGCCCTTGCTCATGGACACAACAATGGCAGCTTGGCAAAGATAGGATTAGAACCCTGGACCATAGTTGCTCAATGGTTGCTGTAGGTCACTTTGTGTTTCAACCCCAAGACCTAGTATATTTATTAATGTTAATGCAACAGACATTGTTTCATCTGAAATCATTTGCTGCAATAACTACAGTACAGTGAGATTACACTGGTTCCATTCAGTGGGATAATCTAAATCCAGTGACTTGTGCATGGGCAGTTCATTGGGCGCTGTATTTCTAAGGAGGAAAAGTTAAAAAAAATTTTTAATTTGCTAAAAGCTGACCACTGTTCTTTTTTTTGGTACACAGTTTGCTGTGAGGTGAAATATGCAATGCTGAAAAAGAGGTTATTAATGGGTTTTGCTTTCATTAATTAGGACAAAAATGTGACCCTTTCAAACCAGTATGATTTTTTTTTTCCCTCTTTAGGCCAGACTTTTTTTTTTTAATTGCTTGTTTCTTGGATGTCCCTCCTTAAGAATCTATTGAGGAGGGAGGGGGAAAAAAAAAATCTTTATTTTTCAGCACTGTTCAATTTCTCGAGGACTATGTGGAATTAATACAAGGAAGGAGGAAGAAATAAAAAATTTTTTTTTATTTAAAAATAAAATTTATTTAATCTACAATTAAATTAAAGGGAATCTGGAAAAATAATTTATGTACAGAACAATACCGTTGGCTCTCCACTGGAGGGCGAAAAAAGCCAAAAAACTATTAAAAAAATTAATTTATTTCAACCATCGTACTGCGGCGGATCCGAGAAATACCAAAAAAAAAGTCTGGCCTTAGCAGGATTGATTAAAATTTAGGCTGAGATGCTTAATTAGATTTTTTTTCTTCGACAGGTCTTGAAAGAAGTGGCTTACAGCTGTCCCTTGTGATGTCCCGTTGATTCGAGCTCGTGAGTTCTGTCACACATTGTTATAAATGTAATATTTTTGTTGTAAATGTACCTGTAATGTCATAACTATAGTATGCAATTTGTCTTTTAGAGGAAAGCCACTGATTCGTCGCTGAATGTTAAGAGCAAATTACAATGGCATGTGGACAGAATCCGTTTTACCGTTCCAAGTCTCCTCTTGATGCAGCGATCCTGAATCCTTCCTTGCAGTCAGAGGAGAGCTTTGGACTTCATGTTGATCATACTGAAAATGGATACATTTCAAGGGACATTGCTTCTGAAGAAAACTTCACATCAGGGTTGAGCTGTTTGAACTCTGTGGAACCGGTTCTGCACGACAGAGGAAATCCAGTTTTCTCTCTAAATGATCATCCAAATGATGACAAGGATTTGTCAACTGGGATGGAGCAGAATTCATATGAGACACTCGAACCTGTTTTGTTAACTTTGAGCAGTCTGGATTGTTACTCGGACATCAGCAGCTGTTCTGAAAAAGATCTTAACTGGATTTCAGATGTGTGTGTCGAAAAAAGCTTGGACCCCTTAGAATATCAGATGTTTGAGAGTACGAAGAACATGTTAATACGACCAGTAGAAAACGATAGTTATTTGTTTGATTCTGAAAAAGTTGGTTCACTGGGAGGAAGGGATGAAGTATCAAAGAAGCTAACCTTGGAAATGAATGCATCCGATGCGGAGGATAAGGCTGAAAGTGTGTGTTCTAACACAACGGTGGAGGGTGATGGTCAAGGGGAAATGTTCCACTTAAAGCTTGACAGTGAGTCCTCAAATCAGATTGACGGCGAATCTGATAATGTATGCACATTGAAAACTGGAGAGGATCCAAATAAAGAACTTACAATCCACAACTCCAATTCAGAAGCAGCAACAATAGATACAGAAACTGTATGCGGCTTGGATTTTATTAGTGCGCGACAGAAAATGGATAATGAGAAGAACACGATCAGAGAAGATTGTGAACTGTTAAAAGAAGAAAGCAAAATGCTTAAATCCGAACATAACGGTCCAGAAAATTTATCAAACCATGCATTTGAAAAGAGTGCCCATGACGGCATAGCACAGTGTGAAAAGTCCGAGAAAAAACTGGATATTGACAACAATTTAGATTTCTTGAAGTCTTGTTTTGACATCAGCCTGGATCCTCCAAATGAACCTGAGCCAAACGTCTTGTTGGCATGTGGAGCCACGAAACAAATCCACCACGATTGTGAGATTAATAACGCACAAACTACGGGACCTACAACCGGTCAGATGCAAACTGCAGTACCTGAAGAACCTCCTAGTGTTGAAGCTCAGGTGTCTCCAGAACATGGCCAGAAAAATGCAGAGGACCAAATGAATATGGACGTAGCAAGATCTGAATGTGAAAATGACACTGGGGCGTTCGGCAAAGTTTTACTATTGGCATCCAACGAATTCATGCAGAAACTGCAGCCGGTTGTGCTCGTACAGTCCACCAAGTGGGGCGCCAATGACGGCAATGCTTACCAATGTCCTGTGTGCCAACATACCACGCAAAATTTGGATGAAATCATTGAGCATCACCACTATAAACATGTTCAGCATGGATTTAATAATTGTTATGCCTACGGGTGCAATTTTTCTACCGAGACCTCGTCAGTGCAGCATTTCTGTAGGCCAAAATGCTCTCCGAAATCGAAAACCCCTAAGAAACCGTTCAAGAAGCTAAACTCTAAGTTGATGTGTCAGTACTGCAATAAACCATTTGTGAGAAGTGCTGCCCACCATAAGCACGAGCGAAGACATATAGTTGTCACACAGCATCGATGTAAACGCTGTGGCATATACTTTCCACAAAGCAGCCTGCTGAATTCTCACAGACAAAAAACCAAATGCACACCTTTGCTAGTAGATCCCTTTGCACAGCCAAATGGAAGGTCCAAAAAAGGCCTTGTGAAACAAAAGAGGCCGACCCTTAAACTTGAAGATGATGGCGCTCAGCTCGGAAACGATTGTTTTGTGAAACTCGTAGACATAACCAAAGACTGTTCTCAACAAGATGTGTGTTCAGTTTCTGGGCAAAGCTCTAAAGGCCAAGGTCACCTCGACACGTACACTGATATAAAGCCCTTCAAGTGTGATGAGTGCAAGATGTGTTTTAAGTATTCCTGGAATCTTGACAGTCATAAAAAGAATCAGTGTCCCGCAGACAAAAAGCCAAGGCAAAGATCTTTAGACGGGTACCGTGGTAGTTACGCGTGCCCCATCTGTTCGCACGTGTATTTGTACCCCCAGAATGTTACCCGACATTTGCAGAGCGCGTGCCTAAAAGAGTACATGGGCAGTCGCAAAGGAAAAGTCGGATCGAGATATAAATGCCCTTTGTGTAAGGAGACGTTTTCCATGTCTTACAATCGTACTAGACATATCAAAAAGACCTGCTTTCAGGCATACAAAATAAAAGTGTTTCAGAAAAGGGGAGAGGTCAAGAAATTAAAAGGGGAAACAAGACCAGCGTCTACCACCCCCCAAACGTCGCCAGGGTAGTCATGTAAGTTGTGTCCAGCTTGGTTTGCGAAACGCTCTGAATTCTCAGCTCACATGAAGAAGCACGAAGGGTTTCAACGTGCTCCGGCGCCACAGGACAAACCTGACACTAAAGGACCAAGTTCCAGTCATGGACCTCAAAGGAAAAAGTGTACCGTTGGTAGCGCTGTAACGTGCCAGTTCTGTGAGAAAAGATTCACGTCGGGTTATTCGTTGAAAAAGCATTTGCGTCTCCACAAGGGAAACAAACCGTACCGCTGTTTAGAATGCGGTAAGACCTTTAAGGCGCGCAGGCACATGATAAGTCACAAAAATGTTCACAGGCGAAAGATACAGTGCACTGTCTGTAAAAAAATCGTACCCACCTTTGAAGATTTGTTGAAGCACAGACAGTCCCATGTAAATAAGGGCCTGCTTCAGTGCCCCGATTGCCCGATGCAGTTTCGCTTTCCGGTCTTCTTTCTACGACACGTTGCCACGCACGAAAGGAAAAGCAAGATGAAAACGGCTACGACCCCCGACGACCACCAGTTTGAGGAGCAACAAGTGGAGGACGTGGAGGAGACAACACCTGCTAACACAAGCGTCCCGAAGTCCACCGGGACCCCAGTTAAATTACGGACCAAAGCTCAGGAGGTGAAGGAGGATAACTTTTGTGCAGTTTGCCGGAAAACATTTTATGATACCAAAGCGCTGAGTAGACACTGTCGGACTCATGTGCCGCCAGTCAATGTTCTGAAATGTCCGTTTTGCATCCCCGATCATCACTTCACCAATCGAACTGCATTGATTCGTCACATTCGTCTACACACGGGAGAAAAGCCGTTTTCCTGCCCAACGTGTGGAGTGCCTTTTCGCCGCAAGGATACACTCAAACGTCATGAAATAAAATGCGATGGGCCAGCAGAAACGCCTGGTCCTCCACCGACAAGCGAAACTGAAAATCATGACCAGCAGAAAGGAAACGTCAGCGAGACTAAAGTTCAGAAAAAGTTCAGCTGTTCATACTGCCCGTTTGTTTTTTCCAAACGTTTCAATTTACACATGCATGAAAGAGCACACAAAGCAAACAACCTCTTGCCATGTCTAAAGTGTGGCCAATGTTATAAGGGAAACAAGCTATATAAACATGGACTGGAATGCAAAAATGACCAGTCTCATCCGGAAAAGGAGTTCAGTAATAAAAACGAAGGCGCTCGTCCTGCTGTCGAAACTACTGAAAGTGAAGAATGCAAAACGTCAACGCCTGAAAGAAGGTGCCCCCATTGTGTTAAAAGTTTCCGGTTCAGAAGCCTGTTGATACGGCACCTTCGTACTCACTCGAAGAAAAAAGGCTTGAAATGCAAGCACTGTCTTGAGACGTTTGCCGATCAGAAAAGCTACTCGGAACACAAACTGTCCTGCAACAAAGCAAAACCTTCAAACGACTGTAAAGTGTTCAAGTGCAATTTTTGCACTAAAACCTTTTCGACAGCCAAACATCTACGAAGGCACGCTTTCATCCACAACGACGCGAGGCCACATAAATGCGAGATGTGCGGAATGGCCTTTTACCGACACGATCACCTGAAACGTCACAAAGCAACCTGTAAGGCTAAGAGGGAGCAACCTGAGGAGCGTAATGAAACGGTCCCCCTCGACCATGTTGACGCAGCAAAGCAGACTAAGGTCCAGCCATCAAGTCATGCACTGCAATGCAATATTTGCTCAAAAACGTTCTCCAGGAAAAACAATTTGACGAAGCACGTTGCGTTGTGCCATTCTGCATCGGCACCTTTCTCGTGTCGGGAATGTGGCGACGTGTTTGACGCTCTCGAGTCTCTGCGGAGTCACAACTGCACGGCACGCTGCGAGAAGTCTGCCGGAGAGAGCGCGAAACCCGAGGAGACTCCACCCAGGGCAGATGTTGGAGCGCAGTCATCTAAAGATCTCAGTCAACTCTTGCGAAGTGACGGCAGGAAACGATGTCCGGGCTCAAGGAAGTTGCAGTGCGAGTACTGCTTCCGACAGTTTAAATTCCCATCCCAGTTGAGTGCGCACGTCCTCTTTCATACTGGGGAAAAACCATTCAAATGCTCAAATTGTGATGAGCTTTTTGCCAGGGGCGATTATTTGAAACGGCACATGTCCAGATGCAGCGGGAAACGAAAAGGTCTTGAAGTGCTTTGCAAAAGTTGTGGTGGATTGTTTCCACAAGAAGCTCTGGATGCACATCAAGCCAACTGTGGCGTGGACTCCCAGTCGACCGACTGTCCCCGGGAGGGGGGCAGTACTGAACACTCCTCAAAGGTTAAGGCGTTTTCCTGTGGAGACTGTAATGAACACTTTCCAGTTTTTTTGCAGTTGCAGGAGCACGTTTTGAGTAAACATGGAACCGGTGAACAGCGGCAGTCGGACACGTTAAGCATCAAAGATGAAGCAGTGGATGAAGGATATTCAGCGAACCTGTTACCGAACGAGCAACTGAACAAACCATTCAAGTGCCAGCAGTGCGACCTGAGCTTTCTCTCAAAAAATGGACTTAGCACGCATTCGCGCGTTCACACCCCACGGCGCCTGTCTTGCAAAAAATGCAATAAGGAATTTTGGAGTAGATTTCTACAGAAAAAACATGTCAGAAAGTGTAAGGTCGTTTTGAAAAAGGAATGCGATTCATCCGAACTGGACCATAAACAGAATGACAAGGTCCTGGTATTTAAAAATGGTTCCAGCACGACAGGAACTGGGGTGCTGCAAACCAAGTTTTCGTGTAAGGATCAGGATAACGGAGAAACGGACAAAGGAGACGCAGCTGTCCACAAATATCAGTGTTCCGAATGCAATCAGAGCTTCACTGATGGACTTCGGCTTCTGAGTCATCTTGAGGCTCATAGGCACGAGGACCGAGACCGTGGGGCAGGGCAGCGGCACGGCTGCAACTATTGCGACGAGACGTTTGACCAAGCAGGGTTGTTGCGAACACACGTGAGGACTTGTCATCCGTCAGCTGCTGAGAATACCTGCCTTAAGTGCTCCAAAAGCTTTCGCTTTCCCTCTGATTTGGTTCATCATCAGGCTTGTCATGATCCTAAACGGCCATTTGTTTGTGACAAATGTGAATGCAGGTACTGGAGTTTAAGGGCCTTGGGCGCTCATTACAGGGTCTCTCACCCCATCGGTAAGGCCGTAAAAACAACGAGGTCTACTCCACGAAATTCTGCTCAGTCTCCAAATGTGTTTAGATGCGATCCCTGTAATAACATCTACACGAACAAACAGTCGTTCCTGCGACACCGCCGAAAGAAACACGGACATTCGGAAAGTTTGGCCGAGCCCGAGAGTGCCGATGTGGAACAGCAATCGAACAAGGATGAATCCAGCGCAAGTGATGCGGTGGATGAAGGGAGTGTTGCTGACGACGACTGTGACTCGGATTCCGCTCCCTATTTTCCTTGTCATGTCTGTGGTAAAACATTCCTGACTTCAGGAAGTCTTGAGGACCATCAGCGGTGCCATCTTGGTGAAAAACCGCATGAATGTGAAGAATGCGGCAAGTGCTTCTTTCAGCTCGTGAACCTGCAGCAACATCAGCGCTGTCACAAATCGGAGTTTCAGTGCCAAATGTGCGGCAAAGGCTTCGTCTCGCTCTTTGCCCTACGAAAACACAAGAATACTCACGCCAAAAAGCGTCCCTATCAATGCCCAAAATGCGCTTTAACCTTCACGAAATCGAGCCAGCTGGCCGAACACATGATCAGCCATCGCAACGAGAACTTTCCTTGCGACGTTTGCCACAAAAACTTTTTCTGCAAGGCGAGCAGGGCCGAGCACAGGAAGATCCACAGTGAAACGGAGGAGACGCTTCCGCCCTTGATTCCGCCCGCGAACCAGACCTCATCTGCGTCGGACCAAATCCCTTCCGCTCCTCACGAACACGCATATTTCTGTGAACACTGTCAAGTCCGATTTGCACACGCAGAGCAGCTCTCGGAGCATCGCTGTGATCAAGAAAACGAGAGGCACTACTCTTGTACTGAATGTAACATGAATTTCCAACATGGTTATCACCTTAAAAAGCATCAGCTCACACACCAGGTGTCTGGAAAGCGTTCCTTTCAGTGTAACACTTGCCACATGAGCTTCAGCCATCGCAGTCATTTCCTGACCCATTTGCAGACGCACGGTCGAAAAGAACCCTCCGAGTCTCGGGTCGATGACGTGACGTCAAACGCCAACGATCCGAGTCAAGAAAAAATGTACAAGTGCCCCATTTGTCCTGAGAGTTTCGCCCAAGCTTTAGAGTTAGCGAACCACCTGTCCATTCATTCGCACATGTGCAATGTTTGTAGCCAGACGTTTGGAACCAAGCAGCAACTTGAGATGCATGAAGAGTCTCACTTGGCCGCGGCAACTCAGTACGAGTGCACAGAATGCAATAAGAGCTTCCTTGGAAGTGATGCCTTCCGCCAACATTACTGTGCAAACAAACAATCGAACAAACGCCCTTCCCGTGTGTCCCAGTCCCCCTTGTCTATAGTAATCAGTGACGAGGAAGAAGTGGAAGTTGACGTCGGAGAGGACTTTTATAATTGTCCTACCTGCGACAAGCGGTTTTCTTCAAGCAGCAGTTTGCTGGATCACCAAAAGCTCCATGAAGCTGAACGTCCTTTCAAGTGTTTGGTTTGTGCGAAAGACTTTACCCGAAAGAAAAATCTCAAAAAGCACCAAGAGAAACACGACGAGCGACCCTATCAATGCGACCACTGCCCTGAATCCTTCAAGACCGACTCGGCCTTCGCTTCCCATTGTAAAACCCACGACGCCCGTAGATACCACTGCTCAATGTGTAACAAGTCTTACCAGTCGCGGTACGATCTGGGAAAACATGAAAAGAAACATTGGGAATTGCAAAGCCGAAGCGAAGGAGGGGGCGAGCACAGGTGCGACATGTGCTACAAAACTTTCGGTCTTCTCTCTCAGTTGCAACAGCACCAAGAATCTCACATCGGACAGGTCGTTTACGAATGCACAGAGTGCGACAAAGCCTTCTCGTTTCTCCACCTTCTGGAAGAACATCAACAGACTCACGCAATGGCTATAGATTCTTTCCAGGACCAGACCGGATCTAATGAGGTCATTTAGGACCCAGTCATTGAGTAGAGTACTCTAGCTAATTTCCTGCAATGCAGGCCATTCTGAAATATTTCCGTGTTTTTAAACACACGTACAGTTTTGGTGTTCAGACGTTTCCAAAAATGGCCCGCCTTCAAACTGTTGCCTAGGTTTTCCAAACGGTTCGTAGTGTTTGAACTTGGGTTGAATTCCCACTTTTTATATTCGAGTGGAATATCAATCGTGAGTCAATTTATGTACAACCCGAGAAACCATGAAAAAGTAATCCTCGTTACACCCTGCTCTTATTGGCAGGCGCTTTTTTTCGGGGGAAGTTATTCCTTTAGGGCTTATTATAATTTGCGGAAATTGTTTTAATTAAGTTTGCTACTTTTATGTCCTTTTTTTTACTGATTTTAACCATAGACCTAATACCTCTGCAAAGGGCGGAATAGATGTACATGTAATTGGATTGTTGGTTTGGTTATCATTCCGTATCGGTTCAGCTTCAATCCCATATTTTGACCTGCTTTTGGTCAAGGGATATCGAACATCACGGAAGCACTTACTGGTTTTGTTAAACGATGTTACAATTGATTCATTTGTATTAAAGTATGTGCCCCCCTTTTTAAAAAAAATAAATAAGTGACATGCTGTATACAGTTTTCAAACTCTTGTACAATAAACTTATTTGACTATCTAACAGAACATTTGGTGTGTGTGATTGGATATTTGTAGGCAGTTATAGGTTATTAAATTAAATGAAACCTGGAGTGGGCTTAATAAAATGTGATTGCATTTAGTTGATGAACTTATTATGCTGTTTGAACTGTTTGAATGAAGAAGTAAGTAGTAAATTAGGCTACTTTTGGGTGTTTATGGTTGTGATTAGTGTGTTTGCCAAAGTCTTTGTACAGATGTCATGTTAATTCCATTTTTTAGCTATGCTATGCTCCCTAGCCATGTAGTACTGTGCAAAAGTCTTAGGCCACAATTCGTTATTTTAGATATTATATAATGACCATATGTAACATATTGTTGAATACCGAACCCAAACGTTTTTAATTGAAATTGTCACCTCGTAATTCTCTTTTCCCGCTGATCTTTATTCCAATCTTTGTGATCCCCTTCCAACAAGAATTCCTGATGTTGCTCAAGAGTAAGGGGAGCTCTGTATAAATACCATGACCCTGCAGCCAAAAGGGTTTTTTTTTTATTAATTGTACTCGGTATTCCTTGGTTGTATTCTAAAAACATCTGAACTAATAGTGACTTAAGAACGTTCTAATCATTCTGAAATGACTTTCTGTTGGGCGGTGTGAAATTAAGTGTTAATAGTGTGATCACTGTGGCTCAGTGGAGTTTAAAAAAGGCTATGGAGCCCCTTCCACACTAACAGAAGTCTTCATTAGGCTAAAACTAAACCCATTAACATTTTAACCATAGTAGTGATACAGTCTTCTTAATGGCTTTGTCTCGTTGTGTACGTTTTTTATCGAGACCGTTTAGAATGCACGGAAAACTATTAGAACTCAACTGTGCCGTTGTTTGTGTGCTGTTTTTGTCGACTTTACAATACGTTTTTAATTTGCACCTCATTTCTAGTTTTCATTATTGAGCCGTCGACTGTTTTTGCACTTGGTCTTTTTATGGCTTGTATCTGGATAGTATCCTGATTTAGTTTTTTATCACACACATTTACACTCCGGTTAGCCTGATTGAGATCTTCGTAATCTAAATCACTTAGTAAATCGTCTCCTAACACTGGACCAATCACCTTCTGAGTTTAAGGTTTTATTTGCAAAAAACTGTTGCTGCCGAAAACGTGATTTCTATCATTTCGCATTTTGTTGTTCTCCGTTTGAGGGGTGCCCCCAGGGGTTTTGCAGAGCTGTTGCAACGCAAATTAATGCGAAAAAAATGTAAGAAAAATGTACTGCGTGTCCATTGAAAAGGTATTTTATTAGCTTTCACAATTTTTATGAATTACTCTGTGTGTGTGTGTGTGTGTGTGTGTGTGTGTGTGAGTGTGTAAAAAGTGTGAGATTACTTAGGGGAATGTACCAGCTTTAGGAAATTAATAAACTATCCCCTAATTTTTGTGAGAAGTATAAGTAGAAGCAGCAGTAACACCGGTGAACTTTCATGCTCCTAATGTTCTACCACGTCCCAAAGGTGTTTTATTGAATTCAGATCTGGTGACTGAGATGTGCCAGTTTGCCCAGTCATTTGCTAAGGTAAATTGTGGCCGTAAGGGGATGCACGTAATCCACACGATTACTGGTGGCTGTGGCATTCAACTCATCCATGCCTCTACCAGCCACCACTGTTAACCCATGGCAGGCTTGATCCATGGAGTCATGCTGGAGTCATGCTGTTGGCACCACATTCTAACCCTGCTATGTGTGCGCCTCAGCAGAAATTGCGATTACTGCCTCCGGCCTAGATTTTTCCATTTTTCTGCAGTCTAGCATTGGTGAGCCTGCGCCCACTGCAGCCTCAGCTTTCTTTACTTGGATGACAGAAGTGGAATGATGTGGTTGTCTGCTCAAGTTCTGATGTGCTGTGCATTCTGAGATTCTTTTCCTTCTCACCACCATCGTACAGTGGTTATCTGAGCGACCACAACCTTTGTCAGCTCAAACTAGCCTGCCTATCCTGCACTGACCTCTCATTAACAGGGCATTTCCATCCTCACAACTGCCCCTAACTGGACCTTTCTCTTTATTGTACTTTTCTAAATTAATTCTGGATATTCTAGTTTACAGAATGCCTAATTAGCATTTACAGAAATACTCAAACCAACCTAGCTGGCACCAACAATCATACCATGGTCATGAGATCATTCTCAAATTCTGATAGTTGATGTGAGGATAAACAGAAGCTGCTGTTCTGTATCTGCATGATTTAATCCATTGAATTGCTGCGACATGATTGGCTAGTTAGATATGTGTGATTTGTGGATGAAAAGGTATTCCTAAAGAAATCTGACTAATTTTGCTCAGTTAAAGGCTTTCTTTTAGAACCCTGCCCCCTATTGGCACTTTGTGGTACTTCTTGCTGATGTGCAAGTTTTTGGGCTTACTCAGAATGGAGAATTGTTTCACTCTCTTTTTTACCCACATTTAGCTGCTAAATTTAACACATTAAATGGGTGGGATGTAATTAATGTATTTGACATATTGATCTCAAATAATCAGATTACCTTAGTTTATCTGAAGCACTTTGAACATACAGGGGTTGGACAATGAAACTGAAACACCTGTCATTTTAATGTGAAAGGTTTAATGGCTAAATTGGACCAGCCTGGTGGCCAATCTTCATTAATTGCACATTGCACCAGTAAGAGCAGAGTGTGAAGGTT
>JAUZSU010182293.1:0-12497 GCA_034780255.1 Parotocinclus maculicauda | reverse complement strand
AAAAATATTTTATTTTTTTTGTGTGTGTGTATATATATATATATATATATATATATATATATATATATAATATAAAATATATATACAGTGGAGGAAATAATTACTTGATCCCTTGCTGATTTTGTAAGTTTGCCCACTTACAAAGGTATGAAAAGTCTGTAATTTTAAAGGGAGATTTATTTTAATAGTGAGACAGAATATTCAAAAGAAAATCCAGAAAATTACAAAAAAAAAAATTGCAGTGTTTCTCTGCTAAGGGCACAGGACTACTTTACTTCATCAAGAGAATGGATGGAACCATGTATTGTCAAATCCTGAGTGATAACCTCCTTCCTTCCACCAGGACATTAAAAATGGGTCGAGGCTGAGTCGTCCAGCATAACAATGACGCAAAAAAATAAAAACTGTACCATTCAGTTAGTAATCTGAAAGCCCCTGGTTTAATCGAAACAGAAAATGCCTGTCATGAGCAAATAATGAATTCTCAATCAGCAGTTCCAGTGATGCCCACATTTAACTCCACTACATGGATAAAAGTTTTTTTTTAATTTAATTGGTGTTATTTGTTATTAGTTGAAATTCACTGGGTTCATAAAATTAAAGATACTAGCATAGAATGTACACAGAAAACAGAAGCAACTAAATTGAATATTAAAGTATATAAAGGAATGCTTTCCCAACTTTGAGGGAGAATTTGGCAGACTTGCACTGAGTTTTGACACATTCTGTTGTAGCAGCAAAGGGGAGAGAAACTCCATGCAAAAACCCATGTTTTGTGATGTAGTTTTTGGGTGTCAAAAAAACTTTTGTCAATATATTATTTATTACTACATAAGTAACACTGCATAATCAGAGTCATTACCACTGAAGCTGTGGCAGCGTTGTACTGTTTTAGGATGATTAAACTATTACATCAATACTAGTTCAAATGGCTACAATCAAATGGCAAATGCATGACCTGGCAACTCTGGTGCATTTCTGCTGTAGTCGCTCTTTCACCCTGCGTTTCTCCTCTTCAGTAATCTTTTTGCGGTCACATGCACCCAAGTTGATTAACACCAGAGTGTCATACAGCAAACCATCCTTCACCTCACGGTCCAAATGAGAGTCTGTAGTGAAACTAGGGCTATGATTTACCTGAACAAACAGAGAACGAGAAAGGAAGGTCAAAGAGATGATTCATAATCATACAAAAGTGTACAAGCACAGGTCATGTACTAGTGATTTCACCTCCAGCAGCCAAGGTTTAAGTTGGCGGTCCAGCAGCACATCAAAACCCAAGATCTCAAAACAGGCGCTACCTGCCGCATGGTTGGGGAAGCAGGTGTTGTAGTTGTGCTTGAGAATAGGATGAGCTGAGATGAGAGTCTTAATAATCACATCCTCAATGTCTGCCCACACCTTCTCTGGATCGTGATGCATAGCCTCTAGATGCTTGTTAAATGTTGAAAGCTTCCTGCGACATCATTACTATTTAAACTAATTGTGCAATTTAAACATTTGCTGGATTATGACATGTTAATAACTGAAAATAAAAATTACCGTTTGCTGCCTCGATCACCATCATGGACAAAATTCTCACTATGCTTGTTGATGGCATAATTTGTCAGGTGCATGCATACATTATGCTTCAAAAACAGGATTTGAGTGAAATGGAGAAAACCATTTAAAATTATGCAAATTTAAAGTTATTATTTATATTATTGAATTATCACATTTCTGGAGGCAATATACAATTTTTTTGTATATTTTTTTGTTCATTGTCACTTTGTTTATTGTAATATAAATACTTATACATACATACATACATTTACGCATCATTATGATTATAACTGTATGCAATCTGTCATTTGTTGCCTTACCATGGTACTACTGGAGGGCTCACTGTATTGACTGGTGCAGAAACGGGTCAGCCCCTCATTGTATACAAAGATACGGAGGGGGTCACAGCTAGTCAGCAACACATAAATGCGCAAGTCAAACTTGAATCCGTCAATTATAAAGGGCTATGGAAAGAAAATTAAGACATTAAGAATCACAGGTACTTAGCAATAAGTGAAATGAAAAATAGATTTTAACCTGTAATGACCCAGTGTCTTACCCTAGAAATATACACCTGACAGATCATGTGTTCAACTGGCTGAATGTCTTTGCTTGACTTGGTAAGAAAGATACCACGTCCTTGGCAACCTGACTCTGGTTTGCAAATATAGGTCTTGTGCCTTTTGACTCTGGTGTAAGCTTGAAAATCACTGTAACTAAATACATATGATATAATTATATTTATTACAATATGTACAAACCAAAAACTACTTTCACTAATATACTGCTCAAAATGAAAATATCCCCTAATGAAATATCCCCTAATTTTTGTGAGAAGTGTATATACACTGCCTGGACAAAAAAGGTTACCACCTGGATTTAACTAAGCAAATAAGCAAGGGTTCCCATTGGCTAATTACTACAAGGGCGATTATGTTTCAGCTGGCAACAAGTTATTTAACTCAAACTGATGCAAGGGCGACAATGGCAAGGAAAAACTCCCTGAAAGTAGAAGGAAGAAACCTTGGGAGGACCCATCATTAGGTCCCTGATGGTACTGGATGGGGCATTAATATCATATACTGAAGTAATATAAAAAATACATACTCTGCAGGAAGGCACCAAGTACGTGGAAAAACGTTATAGTCTTTGGGAAAGAGCTTCAGCATGCGGCTCAGATTTCTTGCAAGAAGATCTTTCCTACAGATCTCGCTCATTCCAGGAAAATGATTGATTTTCTGCATTACAGAACAAAATCAGTGAAGTATCAATGATAGCTTAAATATACTATGAACCAAAAAAGGTTGTGTAACTTACCTGATATCGCTTCATTTCCATTACTCTATCTAAAGAGACAGAACAATCTGTCCAAAATAAGGTCCACTCTTCACCTTCTCCAGCCTCTTGCAGGCCATACTTGTGAGCAGCACGGCGCACTTGCAGGAATGGGCGTGTGCACAGATAACAGTTAAACGACTGTACCATTAACACTTCACAGACTATTATTCTTTCTTAAAACCGACTCTACAACAGTTAGGCTTGGGGCAATGACATTTATACAAAATAATTATCATATGAATAATTATTGCAATAAACAATATAATTGTGATCCACATTCAGTTTGGAAAAAAAATGTGACTGTAACCATTATTAACTGAATTCAATGTTGTGATTAAATCGTCTTAACATTTTTGCAGGTGGAAAAGGCTCACATGGGCGGCTCAGTGGGTAGCACTGCCACCTCACAGTAAGAAGGTCCGGGGTGCAATCCCAGGGTGGGGTGGCCTGGGTCCTCCCCATGTTTGTGTGGGTTTACTCTGGTTTCCTCACACATTTCACAGACATGCATGTTAGGTTAACTGATTACTCTAAATTGCCATTGACTTGTGTGTGTATAACTAGTTCTGATATAACCTTGTGTGTAGTTGTAACCTTGTGTTTGTCGCTGAAATGGTCACTGATGCCAGAAACGACGTTAAGCAAAACCAAATCAACAGCTCACACTGTCTTTAGAGCATGGATGTTCTACTCCACTGTGCAGATTTTTCTGTGATACTATAGACATCGGGCTAATGAGCTAATGCCAGTTTGACAGCATATACAGTTTCTTCCTGTTGTGTACTGTACATCAAACTAGTCAAAAACTAGTTGTACTCAATTCACTACTTCCACTACTCCAAATCAGAAAAAGTTGGGATAGTATGGAAAATGCCTATAAAAAACACAAAGTGTTTCTTACATTTACTTTGACTTTTATTTAATTACAGACAGTATGGACCGGAGATATTTCATGTTTCATCTGGTCAGCTTCATGTCATTTGTTAATGAATATCCATTTCTGCATTTCAGGCCTGCTGCACATTCCAAAAAAGCTGGGACAGTAAAGCATCAACCACTTATATTGCCAATATTGTGTTTTAGGTTATTTTGTCACATTCTTCCTGCAAACATGTCATAAGTCTTTTCATTTCAAGACTTTCCACACATTCTTAGGTCATAACTACAGGCAGGCCAGTTCAGTACCTTCTTCTTACTCGTTTGTAATGTGTGCAGCATGTGGTTTTGCATTGTCTTGTTGAAAACTGCATGGACATCCCTTCACAAGGTGGTGTTTCGATGCTGTTAAATGACTTCCGATTGCTTTAATAGTTTAATGATATTGTGCACTGTGGAGGGGGAAATGTATACATCCTACTAACATGGACTAGAATGACTGTAGAAAAGCAACAGTTAAAAAGCTAAAGAGTTAATATGAGGCATATAAAAGTAGAGTACAACAGGTATATTTAATAATTCAATAAGCCCAAACCTTGTCATAATACAATAGCTTTTCTATATATAGGAGCAGAAACTCACCACTCTCATATTTACAGTTTGTGAGATTTATCCACAATCTTCTGAAAGAGAAGAAGGAGACAAACGGACAGACCTATGCATTGTTCAAAACTATTAAATCATGTTAAACTAATAATTTACCAACAAAGACCTATCATTAACATCTATTGCAATTACCAAAAAAGCAGTGGCTTTTCCATTATTTTATTGTTCCTCTGTCCATGTACCAGTAACAATGTAACACAACTACAACCAGAGCTTGTGCAAATTGTATACCTTTTCTTTTTTTTCTTCTTCTTCTTCTTCTTGCTTTCTGCAGATAAAGGGGCTGAGGTGGAGGCTTCAGCTTGACCATCACTACCCCAGCCCTCTCCCTCATCCCCTGCACTAGGTTCATTATCAAAGTAGTCCTGAGGTTCAAAATACTCTGCTGCAGTTCCCATGTTAAGTGACTAAAGAGGATATAGACATGGTGTTAAATAAAAATACCAGTTATGAGTCATGATAATACAGCTAAATAAAGCTGGATGGGTGTTAATAAGTATGTTCTAAAAAAAAATATATATATATATATATATATATTTATTGCCGTCCTGCATTACCAATCATCATCAATGCCATTAATATTGCATAAAGTGTACTTAAATAAGAGGAGACTAGCATGGTGTCCCTCTTTCCATGTTGTATGCATGATCATGAAAATAAATATGGTGCACATGAGCAGAGACAAGCACATTAACCAAGCAAGCTGTGGGAGGCCTGGCTGCTTGGTAACTGTATTTTGATCCAGTAACACAGATAATCCTGAGCCTGCAATCTTGGCTCAGTACTTAGCAGACCTAAAAGGGTGTGTAATGTTACCACAGGTACAAGTTGTATACATGTCTAGCACTCTGGCGTTTTAAGTCAAGACAGGTGAATATTAAGAGAGTAATATAGATTATTGAAAAGCCTAATTGTGCTACCATTCCTCTCTCTGGGTGGGCGATGAGTTCATGATTTAAAATGGCCAAACGACTCTAGTCTGCGCAAGGTAAACCCATATTAAATACACGCAAACACAGCCCGTGAGATCCAATGACCAGTTAGAAAAAGAACTCACAAAACCCACATTTGCAAACCAGTGCGTGTCAAGGTAAATATTGATATTGAGTTCATACTTACACACAGGGGCGTAGTTCTGGGCCCTGTACACTCTCAATGTCAGTGGGCCCCTATCAATGCCAGTACACGACGAAAAAAAAAATCTGGATTTTCATGGGCCCCTCTCCCCACTCGGGCCCTGGGTAGTCAGGTCCACTTTTCCCCCCACTACCACGCCCATGCTTACATATCTGATTAAAAGGTTTACATATATTAAAACAAACTTTTGCTTTGAAAGACTGATATTTAAACATCAAATGGAATTTCACCATTAGACTACAAACGTGTCATACTGGGTGGACCATGATACGCCATGATATCACCTACAATGTTTAAATTATTATGTTTGTAGATCATTACTAATAACTGAAGCTATTAGAAGCACGGAAACAACGAAACATACGCCCTTGTCAAACAACATTTCACAAACGGCTTGAGTGCGGTACAAACCATTCGATACTGGTTTTACAAACTGGTAGGAAATGCTGATTTATAGTTTTTTACTAAAAATATCTAGCTAACAATTAAAAAATAAATTCAGCGAGACTAACCCGCCGAGTATTTGCGGTTCCTATGGCAACACAACGCTAAGATAGAAAGGGTTTTAGTCGTTAGATGGCTAGCAGTAAAAAATTGGACACGTACCTGTTTTCATTTATAAAAAGCAATTCATCTCGAGTAAGGAAACAAATGATATTAATGGCTGTTAAAATGCATCTGTATCCCTCATAACACGCGTTGTCAGTTCAGCGCCACCGTGTTTGGTCACGTGACTGCATAACTGTCCAATCCAATTGTAAGCTTCTTTAATTCCTACACCGATTGGTTCCCGTTCAGATCAAACACAGACGAGTCACGTGCTGCTTATCTAGTGGCGTAAAATCAGAATTCCTTGTGCGGCACCTAACACCGTTGTTTTAACAGATAAAATGTCTCCTGATTATCAAATTATATCAATTAATCATATGAAATCGTTGTTTATTCATTCCTAAACATCACATCAGTTCGTGACAGGAGAACTTTTGCCCCATACTTTTAAATGAACCCCCAAACATACGGTCCTGAAAGGGTTGCGTAAGAAGTATTTGAGGCTTTTTTTTTCCTACAACACTTTCAGGATCGTAGGTTATTTCTACCACATTTGGCATCCATTTAAAAGGATGGGGCAAATACATGCATGTCCTTCGGTTCTCATAGCGTTAAACACACTCACAATGGGGCAATTCTGAGCGAACATCTAACCTAACTTAGACTGACTTTGGACTATGGGAGGTTCCGGAGTGAAAGAAAAAAACAATCCATGCTGACACGAGGAGGATATGAAACCTACAAGACCGCGGTCATGGAATTAGGGATCTCGGTACGACGGGAGCACTGAAAGCTGCGGTGACGTACTGTCCCCTCAAATATTACGTGTGTATATGTGTCATGAATCCAGTGCATTAAAATGTGTGGAAACTCAATATAGGTTGTCAAATTATTCATAACTTTTTAATCCACATCAGATGTAACCTTGTTATGGAAGTTAACTAAGAATTACTCTAGTCCAGGTAGTCATCAACTGAAAAATGGCATGACAAATGCAAATCCAGCTATATGGTGCTAGGCAGTAAGTACAGGGTCCACTACAGTACTATGTCCCCCACTTAAGAACATAATTAGTTCCTAAAATGCTACATCAAATCTGAAAAAAAGAGAAAAAAACTGGGACAGTATGGAAATTGCAAATAAAAATTTCTCAAGTTCAATTTTGACTTTTATTTCACCATTAAAACCATCGTTGCTCTTTTTAGCAGTGTTTATAGCATTTTACATTAGCACTTTCCACAACTGTGTGGACCTAGTTGTGGAGGGTTGAGAGGTTTCACTCCTACTATATTGTATTCTCCTGATT
This sequence comes from Parotocinclus maculicauda, assembly GCA_034780255.1. Taxonomy (NCBI): domain Eukaryota; kingdom Metazoa; phylum Chordata; class Actinopteri; order Siluriformes; family Loricariidae; genus Parotocinclus; species Parotocinclus maculicauda. Next base: position 5,083 of record JAUZSU010182293.1, on the reverse strand, counting down.
GTTTTAACATTATCCAGCATGGGAAAGGTTTGTAGTAGATTATAAGCTACTTGTATACTTATAGATTTCTGAACTTTACTAATGTATTACATATATAGTTTAGCTTGTAAAAATAAATATAAACTTTTTTTTTTTTTAAATTACGGTTTTAAAACTAAGTATTTCCTTCATTTCGACCATTTGTGATTTACAGCAAATGCATGCTCATTACTGTAAAAAGATAATTTAAAAACATTGGAATTTATTACATTAATGAGTTCCCTGCCTAAGGACTTGGTAAAATCTTTACCAAACTTTCAAGCACCACTGTAAAAGGCTAAAATTGCCTGTCATGCAAGCAAATGCTGTACAGGAACCCCAGACAGACCACAAATGATACCTCTAGCTTTTAATGTTCCAGAAAATATTTGTTATTGTATCAAAGAGCACATGACAATTTGATATTTTGGTCTTTTTATTCAACTGACTTTTGTTGTTTCAATCTTTCAAGTAAAATAATCTGGAATTACAAGGGAATGTAAGGAATATAACAAATTAGATGAGACAAAATGAAAAAATAAAAATAAGACCCATCACCATCTTTTCCTCATTCCCCAAAACAAGTATTTATCTCCAGAATGGGTTAAAGACAGCAACTGCACTGCTCAAGTTAAGCTGAAATAAGGAAAAAAAAATCCCTCAATGTTCTTGAAGAGGACTTTTCATTAAAAAAAAAAAGAAAGGGTTGAGAAAATGGAGCAACATACAGAAAAGACGTGTTTCAATCTTGGTTGCACTTTAACACAAATGCTTCTGTTGTGGTTTAGGATGGAATTTGTCTTTATTACACTTTATAACACTAAAATGCTTGGAGCCCAAACTTTTCTTAACAAGGCATAAAGGGATCTATTCCCACGTGGATCAACAGGCACGCTCACTGTGTCACGCTGATTTGAGACTGTTTAACAACAAAATGTAATGAAAAGTAGACTATACTAATACTTTTTAAAAAGGTGAAAAATGAGGTTGCCACTCATCTCCATGTTACCAGAAAGCAAAGGACAAGCAGACTTCGAGATTTTTCACAAGCAAAAGAGATATACATACATTGTGTGAGGTACCAATAAAGAATTAATTTGATTGAAAGGGGTTTAAAAAACAATGCACATCAATGCCGGGGACATCGTGTGCAAATGGAGAAATGCAGGCTGGACTTAAGTAACCGATAGAAAAAAAATAAAATACACAACACAAGGAGTTTTGAGCAGACTTACTCCAGCATAGTGCAGCAAAATTACATTTATAGACATGTTCTCTTCATACCCTGGAAGAAACCACATATTCTTAATCTATCAGCCAACTTGAAACAAACAATAGTCAACAGCTAGGCAAGTATTATGTCTTAACCCAACTGTTAAAAACATTTAACAATCTTTCAAATGTAGCATAAATGACTTTTTGCGATCCCCTTTGCAGCAAGTAAACTCTGTATAAAGAGTACAAACTAAGTGACCCATCTTAACAGATACTTCTTTTTTAGTATTCCAGTCTTTAAATGATTACAGTACATAGTGTGAACTAACAACTCCCTCCCTGTGCTGTCCAAAGTCCTTGCGGTATCGTGAGGTACTGCCCTTATGATTTCATCATCAGGACTACAATGCCATTACTTTTAAGGAGTACCATCCCCCATCTTTGTTCTGCACCTCCTCTCTACACTGACAATGGCTTAACAGTTGAGAATGCACTCAAAATAAGTTCAGCTTTTCTCAAAGTGCAACAAACTCAATTAAACCTCTTCACTCCAACCTCTTAAATGAATAGCAAGTTTTATCCACGTTCCCTGAAACCCATAAAATATTCTCTCTCATTTCTGCGATTCACATGCACGATTATCCATCACCTAAGTGTTCTGTATTTTGTCCTGATCAAGTCTTGGAGAGCCGCTGTTGACTCGTGGATGATCGGGTGTTGCTGGCTGGAGTTCGAGCCTGTGCCGCCGCCAATGCAGCTACACTCCGGAGAACCCTGTCTGGAGTTCCCTCACTTGATCCAGCACTCAGTTCTGGCCTGTCATGCTTTTGTGATCGTCTTTCTCTCTTGCTTCCGCGACTTCTGCTTTCCTCCATTTTTTTCGACCTGACTTTTCCTCTGTCCGTGTCACTACCCGAAGAAGGAGCTCTTGAATGAGAACGTAGTCGACCAGTGCTCAGAGAGCTCAGGCTGTGAGTGCGCTGGCTGCTATTGCTACTACTCCGGCTCCTGCTGCTTCCTGGTCCTCTTTCACTGCTAATACTACTACATGCACTATGGCCTCTCCAAGACCTTGTGTCTCTGTTTTCATCCTCCACTTCCTTCTGATTTGAAGTATTTTTCTTTTCCTCTTTCTTAACTCTTTTGGTTTCAGGTTCTAAAGGAGGCACCAGGTAGCCTGGTCTCTGCCGCGTTGAGCGGACAGCAGAATGGCTTGTGTCAGCCGTGGTCTGTCGAGAATCGGTTAAACGAGCAGGTGTTTGTTGGTCTGTTCTGTGAGCAGAATTAGTCTTCGGTGAGTCCTGTCCCGATTTGCCTTTAGTAGAACTGTTTTTTTCCGAAATTCCTTGCGGTTCTTGTGCAGTTTTACCCTTGGAATTAGAACCTGGCGAGTCCGGTCCCCGTCCTCTCATAGCCAAAAGTTTGGCAGCAGCATTAAGGGCTGAGCAGCGTTTGTTTAGAATCTCAGGCTCAGGTGAAGTTGGTGCCATCAGCTGTGGGCCAGATTGTGAGCCTGTGGATTTACGAGTTACCCGAACAGATGCTGATCCAGTGCCCTCTTCTTCTCGGTTGGCCTTCTTGCTTGACCTTCGTCCATTACTGCTCTTATCACTCTTGTTCTCCTTTTCCAACCTTTTATGCGATGAACGTGTAAGACGTTTTTCTTGACCAGTGGAGTCCTCCGAGTCTGAGGAAGAGGAATTGGAACATCGTCTTCCGGCAGGTGTCACAGGCTCATTGTCTGTTCCCCTGTCTGCACTCTCTTTTTGCAAACGTCTTTCCACTCGTTTTCTTTTTGCTGCTGTGTTATTCTCACCTGCATTTTTTGACTGAGATGAGTGAGTATTGCAAGAAGAAGCAGAAGAGGGAGAGGAGGACCGCACAGTTTCCTGACTGCTTTGCCTACTAATACTTCTTCTCTTGCCTGTGGTCCTTCTTTCTTGTTCCTCAGTCAGATTCTCCTCTTCTATCGAATTGTCAGCCGTATTACACTCGGAAGTGGTTTGCACTGTCGTTTCACACACTGAAGATGGGTCAGCTGTATGGTTCTCTGGCATATTTTCCAGTTTTCTCCTTTTGGCCTGAGATTGACTATTATTGTTTTCCAAATTTTCCATTTCCACTGAACTTCTAGCCATCAAGCCATCCTCCAAATGTGCACTCGGTTCTTGCTGATTCTCAGATGCGGACTGTTCTGTGGTGCACCGAGTACTACATACAGTTCTTTGACTAGAGGCAGGTAATTGCTGTTCAAGGTCAGCTGGGCTTTCAAGCGATTCTAAGGATTTTCTAGCGTCTAGACAAATTTGACTTGAACATGGAGGAGTTGCCTTTGTTTGCTCAGGCTTAGACTGAAATTGAGAGGCAGCAGTCTTTGAGAGGCTAGGATTAAATGTAGCTTGCAAAGTTGCATCAGGTTCAACAGAATGCTGAGTCAAGTCAGCAACTGGTAAAGACTGAGAATCGACAGTCATAATAGCTTCATACGTGGGCTTAATACATGCCTGTATAGTTAGAGGTGAAGAGCTAGTTACAGTGGGACTGACAGATATTACTGGAGGACTTTCAGTTGTCATGTTACTTTCAAAAATAGGTTGTGTCACCAATGCAGTGTCTTTACCTGACTCGGGTAAGAGTTCAAAAGGTATTGCGTTTACTGCAGTACTTTGTGAAACAGAGGATTGACATGAAGATGTAAGCTGTTGGTCACATTTGGGGACAGAACTAACAGAACCCTCAGTCATTCTGGTAGCAGGCTGTAGTTCACAAGAAGGGCTTGTATTTGTTTGCTTGACCTTTGCAGAATCACTTGCATGTGGTACAGTTTTAGGTGAACTGGCCTCCGATTCAGACAGTGGAACTGTGGCCTGCAGGTCTGTGATTTCATTTGGCAGTTCTGAAGTGGATGTTATCTTTTTCTGAGATTCAGAAGGTGTTGGGGGTATGTGAATAGATGTAGTGAACGGAGTGGTTTGAGAGTCTGTGTTAGGAGATTTTGGAGAATCAGCAGCTTTAGATGATGCAGAAGGAGAACCGACTGGACAGCTTAATACCGGGCATTCAAGATCTGATGGAACATTTAAGGGTTTGTCACTGGAACTATGAGAGTTAATATTTACAGAGAAAAACCTTTCCTGTGACATGAGTTGTGATGAGGTTGTAGAAGAGCTTGCCTCTTCTACAGGTCTACTGCTATCCGCTATATCCATTGTTAAACCTTTACGGGGACGACCCCTCTTTCGTTTTGGTGACAGAGGTGGACTTTTTGTGTCACTCACTGAATTTTGGGGAACAGGAGTATCCTGTTCTGAGGGTTCTGGCATCCTGGTTGGCATCCTTGGTGGTCGACCCCTTTTGCGCTTTCCAGTTTGGGGACTGGTTGCGTTTAAATCAGTAACATCGGGAGTGGCACCGGTGTCCTTTGGTGAAATAGGCTCCGGTTTCTTTGGAGATAGTCGAGTACGTCGCTCTTGACCTCTGCCTCTACAAACAAACTGTTCTCCTAACTGAGCAGCCATACGAGACTCTGTTTCCAAGCGCCGGCGCACTGGCAAGTTCCGAAGCACAGGCATGTCTGGAGAATGATGTGTGGGAGAGTAAGGATGGTTGCATCTTCCTGGACTTGAGCGTGATGGCGAAACCTGTTCATATCCATGCTGCATTTGAGAAGGGGATATGGGAGGAGATTTAGGAAGTGGGGCATCTTTGAGAGACTGACCTGGCCAATCGGGAGAGTGAGGGATTGTTTCTTGTGTGGGTTCAGATTGCTCCGTTTCCTCCGATGAACCTTCAGTATGCCCTCCTCCGCTAATACTCTCCCCTCTCCTCCTCCGCTTTGGTTCCTTGTCTT
>JAUZSU010182282.1:0-12498 GCA_034780255.1 Parotocinclus maculicauda | reverse complement strand
TCTTGTTTGTACGTTCGCTATACGTGTAAATCACACAATAAAGGTTTAATTAACATTTAATATGTTACATAGCACGTTCCGTTTTGTAACATAGGGCATGTTCGTTTAATCGGACCAGCCGGTTATTAGGACCAAAACAATCGCATCCCGATGTGGTCCGATTAACCGAAATCGACTGTAGTTGTGTAAGCAAATATCCTTTTATACAGCAACATTAATGGACAACAGCCAAAAAGTGAGCATTTTATGGTATTAAACAGAGCCAATAGTTAAGCAAGAAGTCCAGATGGTACTGTTATATTAATAACAGTCACAGAAGGTTAGGAATATGCCGACTAAATAGCTGAAGAATAAAAACATATAGCTAAAGAAATAATATTCATTAAAAACATCAAGTTACAATAAAATGGTTGAAATAACATAATTCTAGGATTTAAAAAGTGATATCTAATATCGAATAAAGTGCTTTAAGGTACTCACCGGTCGATTCTGCATCCACGTTGAAACTTAGGCTCAAAATCAGAGGTATGACTGCGAGGAGTGGCATCCTCTCTTTCATCCTTCACAGTGTGTGTTGTTAGTCTGAAGTATATTTAAGTAAGAAAACCCTGATTATGCCTAAATGTCCTGTGTCAGTCTATGTAGGGCTGTTTGCAATCCGTGCAAATGGTGTTACTTCAAAGTTTCCTCAAATTCTGTTTGAGGGAAGAAGAGTGGGGCATGAGTCCCTATGGGTATTTGAGTGTGTGTTTGTGTATGTGTGTGTGAAAGAGAGAGAGGAAGAAAGAGAGAGGGAGAAAGAGGTAATATGATGTATATCACATCAGAACAGCTGTTGTGGGCGGGGTTATGAGTTTAACAGACGGCCCCATGCTGAGTGGGACGAGTCAAGAATGGTGCCATATAACGGACTGCCTTAAATCATGTCATGATCGTATTACAGCATTTTATCATATTGTCTTCCATGCCTTCTCCCTCTTACCTGTGATTTCCCTTATGTTTACTTATTACTTTGCCATTGGCAGGTCTTAAAAATATATGATGATGGATCTTGGGAAATGTCTGCTGGCTTGAGCTGTTTCCCTGAGGTCTAATTCTTATTGAATCATGCACAAAACCTGTTGAGATCATTTCTTACTGGAAAAGGGCAGTCTTTTAGATTTAACAGTTAGTTAGCTGGCGAGCTAGCTGCACGTCTGGTATGAACTACTGTGACCTATATTTGGAAACTTATATGCCATGTTTGAATGGAAATAAATAAAGCACTGGCAAGTTCAATCAGGCACCTTGTGAAGCACCAATGGAATCCTATGTTTACACTTGATGCATTGCAACTGGCAAAAGGGTGCACACGCCTCAGATGACACATTTGTGCTGGTTGAGCCTGTCACACATATAATCGTGCTAGGGCTCACTAGGGCTCACCATTTACAGGAATTATATTATACATCAATGAGATGTGAGATTGTGGAGATTCTCAGATGACTCAATTTCGGGGAGTCAAGTATTCCCAAGCGTTTATGCAATTTTGTGCGTTGTGTGCACAAGTCATGCACGACATTATAAAGTATAAAACTCTATAATCCTTTCTAACACTTTTAAATGTTTTGCATAATGTATTCTACTGCCAAAAAGTTCTATACACTTTAGACTGTTTTTAGTAATCAGACACTAGACACTTAATTCTGATTAGTTTTGATCAACATCACAGAAAGAGGTATACTAAAAAACTATATTATATTTTTAATGATGATAACTATTGTTTGGGCTAAATAATATAGTACTGAATATTGGCATGTCTAGTTATGAGCAATTTTACAGCATTTATTAAAAAATAAATCCAAAGCATTTTGTATATTTTGGTTTGTGTCTGAAAATTGTTTTATTCTGTTTTTGCTCTGGTTAGCTAAGGTTGATAATGACAATGATTTTTGCATATTATTCAGTTAGTTGTAGTACAAACCATTATGTATCCTCAGTTTCATGGATGTGTTTTGCTTATCCTCAGTCCAAGACATCCTGTTTCAAGGACATTAACTTTATACTTAAAATATATAAACCATACTCGTTTTACTCAGCTTGGTAGTATTTTTTTACCTAAATAAAAATCTTGTGTACTTGATCCATTTCTGCATCCTGTCAATGATTGGACCCCAATTTTTTTCTTTGTCACTCCATATTAATTTTTCCCCTGAGCTTCATTTCAAACTATGTTAACATACCTTAGCCTTTGAACCCTGTTCTTTTTTCAAACAAGTTTCACAGTTTCTTGACTGCTACCCTTCCAAAAAGACAGATGATTCGTGATCAAGCTTTTGCAGACAGCAAAAGGGTCAACTTGGCATCTCGACAAAGCTGCCAGATGCTGCTATTGCTCAGGTATAAGTAAAGATGACAGTAAATACTTACCACCGTAGCCTGTAGATGCTGTTTTTTCTGATTTCGTGTGTTTTTTAAATACTGCATACAAAGTTAATACTGTATGTTATGTATTTTCTGTATTCTATTAAAGCATTGTCATTATGGCATTAAAAATGGTATATCTAATCTAATGGGGGCCTAAGACTTTTCCACAGTACTGTATGTGTGACATACCATAGTATTTCCTGAAATATAAACCATATACCTTTTATTGGCTTACAGTTAAGATGTGTAGCATGTCATTGGATGTGCAAGAAAGATAAAAATTGTAAACGATTTCTTACTCAACACAGATCATGCTGTTTAAGGGTTTAAATTACATGTTCAGGATTCTGATTTAAGCAAATGTGCACTGCCACAAAAAAACTCATTGTTCTGAACACTCAGTGTTATTGCAGTGACATAATCTTTAGCCACAATCCAGATTCTGATCAGAGGATGTGGAGTTTGTGTGTGTGTGTGTGTGTGTGTGTGCGCGTGCGTGCGTGTGTGTGTGTGTGTGTGTGTGTGTGTGTGTGTGTGTGTTTGTGCATGCGTGCTGAAATTATAGCCTTAAAAGCTCAGTGTGCTCTGTCATTAAAGTGCTTCAAGGCATTGTGGGTATGTCTAGACCCAGGTGGGCCATAGTCCGGAATGTTCCGATTCTCTGTGTGTGAGGGTGTCCCAATTGAAAGAACAGGCCTTTAGGGTTTGTATTTGGATGTCTGGCTTTGTTGGAACAAACAGTAGGTAGGGGGTATACACACACACATGAATGTGCACACTATCCTTTTGTTCCCACAGTATAATGGTTTAAGGCGGTGCTCCTTTTTGAGTGCAAGACTACACTGCTAATGACTTTAACATGTCCGTGTATGTGTGTTAAATACAAAGACGGACAGATAAAGAGTTCATAGACTGTAATATTGTTGTGCATGTACATCTACAAACTATCAAGGACTGTTGTTTTTCTCTACCTGTTATGATGATGAGTTTAACAGCCCTTGTAATGAGAAGTTTTCTGAACTCAAGAGGTGACTGTAATCTTGATTTAGTATGAGAGCAGTAAATGGCTTTAAACTGAAGACCCATAATCTCTGATCCCCCAGACAACACCTCATCAAGAACCGTCATTCATCAATATCTTATATAACCACATGTGTAAGGGATTACTTTGGCAAACCTTTCTCAAACAGTACAGAGTTACATTCACAAATACCACTTAAAAGATTACTGGGAAAAAAAGCTTTATGTTAACCATGTCTAGAATGGGATTCAACTTCTCTGAGCTTGCAAGCATCTAGGATGGACAATCTCACTGTGGAAATGTGTACCGTGTTTGCATGAATCAGTATTCCAGGCCTTTTTTGGAATAAATGGATGATGGTTGTTGAGGACCAATGAAAAAAAAAACTGACATGGTATGGGGTTGGGTCAGTGCCGATTTCAAAAGGTCATTTATACTTCTGTGATAGCATTAATGGATCCATAATGTGATCATGATGGACGATGCATCATGCAATTACATTGCAGAGCATCATATGCTGTTTTCAAGACAACATTTTTCCCAGGGTTGGAAAGAGGCCACATTAAACAATGTTGGGATTAAAAAATGCAAATCCCTTCCAATCCCGCCATTACAGAGCCATCAGTAAATCGTCTTTTATAATCCAACCAGCTAACGACGTGACAACCCACACCTGGAACCTTTTCTATTTAAGGACCAATTCCGGTCCTGTTCGTTGCCACGTCGTTTTGACTCATGCGTTAGATCGCTCGTGCCATTCGTGCTTACGTATTGCGTATGCAGCTCGCTTATACAGTTTGCCCCCGACTTAGCGTTTTTCCACTATAACGATAGGCGGTTACGTCCCGGGGCGTTAATAGCCGACGGAGGCGTAGGAGGGAAACCTCCGAGATATTGTTACTGTCCAGGGACAGACTCAGGGTTTCCTCCTCTCCGAGGCTCTGCTCGACGCTTTGCCAAGCTTCCCTTCAGTCGGCTGCGCGGCTCCGTTTGGGACGCGCCCTGACTCCACTTCTTCGTGCTCACAGCACGCTTGAGCTCACGCCCCTGGTGGATCAGACCGCTCCACGGCCGATTCGCTCCCTATCCAGCTGGTGGCTTTTCCCCGTTTGAGAAACGACCCAGCTGTGCTTTCCCTCTTTATTTTCTGTACCTTGGGGAGTCTTTTGCTCCGCCTTTTTTGCTATTATTTTGTTTTGTTATTTCCCTTCACCCTGCATCTTTGGGTCCTACCCCCTATTTCATAATAGAACGACGTGGCCAGACATGGACCCAGCAGGCTCCCAAGATGTCGCCGAGGTTGTTCGCCACCAGGGCACCACCAGAGGATTCCTGCTTCAGTGTTCGCTTGTGTACGAACTACAATCCTTGCGCTTTCCCACGGAACGCTCCAAGATCGCGTTCATGATCTCTCTGCTCTCGGGCAAGGCGTTGGAATGGGCCACCGCCATCTTGGAGCAGAATGGGCCAGAGTGTGTTACGGAGAAGGCGTTCGCTACCGCCCTTAAGGAGACTTTTCTCCACCCCTCGGGAAAAAATCAGGAGGGCCCCCGCCTGTTAGAGCTCGCCCAGGGCGACCGCCCGGTTACGTTACGTTGTTGAGTTTTGTACCCTGGCGGCCGAGACTGGGTGGGACGAAGAATCCCTCATTGTTCTTTTCCATCGGGGCCTCAATGAGACCCTTAAAGATGAGCTCGCCTTTCGTGACCCTCCGGCATCCCTCTCTGCCTTTTACCAATTGGCAGTGTCCCTCGACAATCGTATCCGCCAACGGGCCACAGCTCATGGGCGTCCCTTCCCTCTGGGCCGTGGCACCCCCTGGAGGTCCCCAGACGGCCACCCTCGTCAGAACCTATGCAGTTAGGCGGTCTGGGCCCAGCCAAGCCACCAGCCAGAAGGTCCAGGCCATCAAACTAAAGGCGTGTCCCCAGTACAGGGTGCTGGGGTCACGCATTTATTCCACCCCTGATCACGGTCTCTTTGTGGAGGCGTCCCTGACCTGGCAGACGGGGTCCACCACGCTACGAGTCTGCATCGACTCAGGGTCAGCCTCTAATTTTATTGACAAGGGCTTGGCTCGACAACTTAAGCTGTCCCTGGAACCGCTCGCGGCCCCCATTTCCATCTGTGGGGCTGACGGCCGGCAACTCCAAGGAGGTCCCATAACTCATCGCACATGGCTCCTTACCCTAAGCCTAGGGAAACACCGGGAGCACCTTTCATTTTTCGTCACCCAGTTTCCCCAGATGCTGGTTGTCTTGGGTTATTCGTGGCTACAGACCCACAACCCATCTATCGACTGGTCCTCGGGCTCCATTTATGGTTGGTCCCTCGCGTGCGACTCATCCTGTCTGATCAGGGGGGAGCTTCCTCAGGCGAGCCCTGTAAGTGGGCCCCAAGAGGACCTATCTCGTGTCCCTCCACACTACCATGATTTGGCGAAGGTCTTTAGTTGCTCCAAAGCCCAGGTTCTGCCACCCCACTGCGCTTATGACTGCGCCATCGACCTCCCGCCCGGCAACCCCCCCGAGAGGGCACCTCTTCTCTCTTTTTGACCCTGAACGGAGGGCCATGGAGACCTATATCAAGGAAGCTCTCCAACAGGGCTTTATTCATCCCACATCCTCCCCAGCCGGGGCCGGCTTCTTCTTTGTGGCTAAAAGGGACAGCTCGTTGGGGCCCTGCTTCGACTATCAAGGCCTCAACACCATCACGGTCAAGGACCGTTACCCCCTTCCCCTTATGGCCACGACCTTTGAATCCCTGCAGAAGGCGCGGGTGTTCACCAAATTGGATTTGAGGAGCGCGTACAACCTCATCCGCATCCAGATGGGGAATGAGTGGAAGACGGCCTTCATTACACCTAATGGGCACTATGAGTATCTTGTCATGCCATTTGGCTTGATGAATGCCCCGGCCGTCTTCCAGCGCTACCTCAACGAGGTTCTCCGGGAGGCCTTGGACCGGTATGCCTACGTGTACCTTGACGATATCCTCATCTTTAGCCCCTCCCCGGAGGCCCACGTCAAACACATGCATCAGGTTCTCCAGCTTCTGTTACAGCACCATCCCTACGTCAAGCTGGAGAAATCGACCCTACACGTGTCCGAGGTGCCTGAGAATCGTGGTATCGCAGGGGTCCCTTCGTATGGACCCGGCCAAAGTCACGGCGGTTGAGAGGTTCCTGGGTTTCGCAAACTTCTTTTGGAAGTCCATCCGCGATTTCAGCTCTGTGGCCGCTCCCCTCATGGAACTGGCTGGGAAAATCCCCTTCCGGTGGACCAGTGAAGCCCAAACAGCCTTCGACCGACTCCGGGGACTTTTGGCCAGCGCTTCTGTTCTACGGCTACCTGACCTCGACGAACCCTTTGTTGTGGAGGTGGATGCCTCAGAGGTTGGGGTGGGAGCCGTACTCTCCCAGAGACTCCAACTGGACGGCAGGATGCACCCATGCGTCTTCTACTCACACCGCCTTACGCCTGCTGAACGAAATTACCCGGTAGGAGACCGGGAGCTCTTGGCCGTCAAGCTGGCCCTTGAAGAGTGGCGCCACTGGTTGAAGGGGGCCCGACATCCTTTTCTGGTCTGGACCGACCACAAAAACCTTGCTTACATTCAGCAGGCCAAGCGCTTGAATGCTAGGCAGGCCAGGTGGTCTCTCTTTTTTAAGAGGTTCGACTTCACCTTGTCGTACCGCCCAGGGTCCAAGAATGCCAAGCCGGACGCCCTCTCCCGCCTTTGGGAGCCGGACTCCGCCCTGACTGACCCAGGGCCCATTCTACTTCCTGACCAAATCCTGGCTCCTCTGACGTGGGGAATGACCAGGGTTGTATCACGGGCTCAAGCCACGAAGCCCGACCCAGAGGGTGGACCACCCGGCAAACTCTACGTGCCATCGTCGGTGCGTGACCAGGTACTACAGTAGGGACACGCCTCCCAACTTACTGCTCATCCTGGGGTCACTAAGACCCTGGAGTTTGTGCGGCGTTGCTTTTGGTGGCCCATAATGGTCAACGATGGTCAGGCGTTTATCCGTGCCTGCCATATATGCGCCACCATCAAGAGCACTCGGGAGCGCCCCCAGGGACTTCTGCAGCCTCTCCCTATAACCCTCACGACCCTGGTCCCACCTGGTGATGGATTTCGTCACCGGGTTGCCCCGATCCAAGGGCTTCACCGCCGTGCTGGTTGTGGTAGACCGCTTCTCCAAGGCTGCTCGGTTCATCCCCATGACCAAGCTCCCATCAGCCCTGGAGACAGCTCAAGCTATACTCCAGCACCTTGTCCGCATCTACAGGGGCCCCACGGACATAGTGTCCGACCGGGGCCCCCAGTTCGTCAGCCGAGTCTGGCAGGCACCCAGCTGAGCTTGCCCTCTTTATTTTCTGTACCTCGGGGAGCCTTTTGCTCCGCTTTTTTTGTTCTCCTGCGTCATTTAACGTCCTTCTTTCCCCTTACCCTGCATATTTGGGTTCTACCCCCCATTTCATAATAGTACTGAAACAAAGTTAAATAAACTATTGTATTATTGGTTTTAGGGGTTTTATGATTATTGGAACCTTGAGAACTCTTAAGTGTATTATGTTTGACAATTCATCGGATTAAATCCAAATGTATCTCTGGGTAAATATAAAGAAATCTGAAATTTAACCTAAAATAACATTTTTGTTAGTGGTTTCACACGTTTGGCCTCCATTGTATATGTAAATTATGATATGTGCACAACAGTTTTAAAACATATTTTTCTAATAAAGTGCATAAAAAAATGTTTAAAGTATTTAATGCTATCTTAGTTCAGGATGTCAGCTATAGTAAGACAGGCTTAATTTATGACATGGTTTATAAAGTTTTGTATACAAAGACAACCAATGATCCCTTAGAGATTTACCTGAATAAAAGCTGGAATGAACAAGTGGGAAGTTTTTCAGATGGGAAGAGAAAACAGACAGACGGTTTCATGAATTAATAATGACCACTGAAACTTCTAAGTTACACTGAGATAGAGAAAGGAGTAGAAGAAATCCAAAACACACCTATGCCAGATTTAACCTGGCAAAAGAGCAGGACATTATGTATGAAGGTGAAGCAAATCTCTCAACAAAGTGAAAAACTTTTAACACAATGTGAAAAGTGAAAATGGACAAGCTTAGCTAATTAGGACATAATTTCCCTGTGGTCAAAAAAATACCAGTTCAGACCTAATTGCTTGAAACTGTTGTGTCTGATTAAATATGCAAGAGCTCATTGCAAAAGTCTCCTCAGTAACTCAGCTGTTTTTAATAGCTTCATGGGGTAGCCTAATTCCTGACATTTTCAAGTGTGCCATTTATATATATTTTGCGTTATTCAATAGAATAGCAAACCAGAAAAGTCTCAAAACAGAATGACTGCTGTTAAAGTAATTTAACAGGTTTTACTTATTTACAACCACTTTCAACTTTATACTATCCTGAACAAGCTCTAATGTTTATCTAAGGAGCACAGCTAAGTTCATGTTGCCTACTACAAGACTGTGGCTTCTCCCATTGTTAGAACACTGGAATTGCAATTTACAGTCCAGCCTACAGAGCAAATCTAAATCTACCATAGTTTCTCCTAATTATGTATCTACTCATCTATGAAAAGCATCACATCACAGTTAGAGGCAATCAACTTCCAAAAAAAGACAACTTGATGGTCGCAAAGGGCAAAGGGGTTGTTTCAAGCAACTGAGACTGGGTCAAAGTGAACTGAAACCAGAGACGTAGACACCTTCGTAGAGCTCATGAAAAATGCAAAAGTATTTTTTGGATCTTGATACTGCTGCAGTTGGACTACTACAAGGACACTGCCGAAAAACAAGTCCCTCTTAGATTCTTAATAAAAACTTTTAAACCCTTTAACATATTCTCGTTCTGACTATAAATCTCAGAAACTGTAATCCAATATTTTATGTGTAATACAAGCCTCTATGGATAGTCTATTTATCTTACAGTGGCTACAATATTATACTCTGATTGTATGGTTGTAAAGCTAGGGGTGACTGGATCTAATTGAGTTTTTATTATCAGTCATAATCCAGAGAAATCTAGGAAGTCAGAGGCATGTGCCAAGTCAAGAAAGATTTATCAATTGTAGAAGCCAGAACTATGGAACAGCATAGCAGATTTAGTGGAAAACATGCTAATGAAAATAAATTGTATTGTAAATATTGGAAATAATTCAATTGAACTCCAGGGTAATGCCATGCTATGTCACATATACTGTATATACCACTATTAAATAGGACAAAAATTCATAAAATGACAATATGACTTGATGTGATAGCCTTACTGATTATGCCAACAAACATATGTTGGTTATGCTAGCAAACATCTAGTTCTACACTAAAAGAAGTAGAAATTTCTTTTTTTTTTACACGCATCACCTGTGGTATACCAAAAACAATTACAGGGGTGACACAATTAAAAAACTCATTATTTTTACTACATCAAAGAATCAGGTAGTTAGCATTCAGCTATGCACTGTGGCATGCATACCCATAAGCTGTTCAATACAGGTTGTCCTCAATTTACAATCAAGATGACAAGAGGGAAAATACTTAATGGCTTATAAAAAATGTTTCATTGCTCGAGCACAGATCACAGAAGCTTCTTACACTCTTGTGGCTATGTGACAGTATTTAAATAGAATTGTAATATTACAAATAGGATTAATAGTATTTTAAGGAGACATTTGCATTTAGAAATCTATCAGGAAGAAATTAGTAAATAGTATTGGAGTGCACATTCAAGACATACTGACACCTGCCCCATATAACATGCCTTTATTTCCTTACTCTTGTGACAAAGCCCCCTTGTGATTGTGAGGGTTTACTGAAGGTTTTGATAATTAATGTGAAAACCACACAACGTTTTAATAATGATTAATTTGCATTTTAATGCCCCCTACTCACACCAGCAAATGTCCAGGCCCATTTGAGGTTCACCAGTGACCATCTGGATGATACAAATGATGCATTGGAGAAGGCTATGTGGTCAGATAAGACCAAAATAGAACTTTTTGGTATGAACTCCACTCCCCGTAATTGGAGGAAGAAGAGGAATGAGAACACCATCCCAACCCTGAAGCATGATGTGAAAACATCATACTGTGCGTGTACTGTTCTGCAAAGGGGACAGGACAACTGCACCATATTGAAGGGAGGATGGATGGGGTCATCCATCCATCCATTTTTTTTTTTAAATCATATGCTGTTATTTTTTGTGGATTTTTTTTATATATTCTGTTTTTCACAGTATACATGAGATAAAAATTACAAAGCTCTCCATTCTTTGTAGGTGGGAAGACTTTTAAAATACACACTTGGTTCTTGTTTCCTGACACAAGCTCCATTTGTGAAGTATGTGTGTATGTAATTCTTTTGCTTATTATTAAACCACCACACCCTGTGAAGTTATATAACATCAAACCTTGCTATTCAAATGTAAATGTTTGTTTTGTGAAATATTTAAACTGTGAATTTATGTGTTTAAATGCAAGGGCCATATAAAATGCTTTAGATACTTTGCTTATAATTACATTTTCTGTTATTTTGTCATAAAGTAGAAGATGAATTATGTTCATAAACTGAGAATTATAAATTTAAAGCAATCTTTGGATTGTGCCATGCATAAACAGAGGCGACTTTGCCATTTTCTGATTGTGTAACATTAAGCTGTCTATTCCTTCCCAAGGAATTCTTCCATAAGAAGTCCTCATTGCTATGATACCACCTCATGGGGTTATTATAAATATTCAATCCACTGCTTCAGCCTGAAATGCTATAAATATTAATGGACAAAGATTGACATGGCAATTCCCTTAACCCACCTGCAAATATTCTGAAAGCTATTACTCCACACCTTTGTCGAGATCCTTGACGTAAAATAATGTATATCAGAGATTCCTGGTGCCCCTGTCCTCTATATATTCTTGCTGTCCCTGCTTTAAGATCTCTGATACAATTAATCAGATAGTTAAACAGGACTTCTAATACATTACTGGTAAAGGATGCTTCAGGATTAGGGTTCACACAGGATGATAATGTATCTAAAGAGTTTTAAAAGCAGAAAATAATATAAATGTATTCATGCATTGCCTAATCTGCTATACAAAGGCAGTTATAAAATGGTAGGTTTAATGACAGGCACTAAATTGCATGCTTACCTCGTGGCCATGAAGAATCATTCACTTTATTATATTTCTAGTAAATGCAGAAATACTGCTATCCACAATGCTGCTCTGTAGTCATTGTTTGCTATGCAAGTTGGCAGTTCAATAACTAATATAGAAACAGGGAACCTTGTCCAGACTGAAAGGCAGCAGGTTTTTTATTTCACTCAAGTAGAGGTTATACCTGATAAAACTCATGGGCATTTTTGAAGACCGTTTCAATTTGATTTAATTTAAATGGAACAGTTAAGAAATTGCCACAATCCTGCTAAATTCTAGCTTTTATAAAAATCTGTATTTTGACTAAACAATGAATCTGTTAAAGATTTGTGATAACTAAAAAGTAATAATTGCTGAGAAACCAAACTCCAATCCAAATAACATTCTGTCAGTGAAGGCTTGTTTTCAGAACCATTGAAACAATTAAAAGGGGAAGATGAGACCTTTGGTATTGTTTACCACTACTTTTTGTTCATAGTTTATTAGTAGAAGGAGTTTGACACTTGCCAAAATTTGTTTTGTGGGAGTGTGACAAGACAGGCATGTAAAAGGAATGCTCCCTCTGTACTAGTACAAGAAACTTGTTCACATGTGGCAAAGCCCGAGATTGAAATCAGTAGATCAGCTTTAGCAATCTTGCTTTCAACATTTGCATTCTGGGGTAGTATATAAAATTTATTTGTGGGCTAGTTAGTCAGTTGGACTGAGCAGTCTCCAAATCGAATAAGGCTGCAGGTACCAGTAAATAACATAGCTAAAGGGAAATTCTGAAAGTAGTAAAACATCAATGAAAAAAGTCAAGCTTATACAGTGCATCCGGAAAGTATTCACAGCACTTCACTTTTTCCACATTTTGTTACGTTACAGCCTTATTCCAA
>JAUZSU010182271.1:0-12499 GCA_034780255.1 Parotocinclus maculicauda | reverse complement strand
TCTATATATATATATATATATATATATATATATATATATATATATATATGCGTCTACTATTTCTCTCTGGGGTACCTGAGTTCCCATACCAAAATGAACAAATGGCAAGTTTAAATTCGCTTTATATTTCTGCGCGTGTTAATCACATGGCTCAAGATCAGATGACAGTTACGCTGAAGTTTGTTATCAAACTCTGCTCCACCACCTGTGGTCGTGGTTTTTAAAAAAAAGTTGCATGGCACCCGGCACGGTACGCGCCCGTAATACACCCCTTTGTCCTTTAGCCAATGACAGATAAGGTCAACTAGGCCTCAACACAACATTAGGAGCTAATATGAATGGCACTAAGTACAAGCGCTTGCTGGTTACAGTTGTAACGTGCGCAGCTCGGCTGTAGAGTGAAGTGCGCGCCACCTGAGCGCGCGCAACCCAAACATATATCTGCTAAGGAGCTCTACACTTAAAGAACATTTTTGTCTATAAACTGTCTTCATTTTATTACATCGTTATTATTTCGTCTGGAATATCTACGTGGACGTGTGTGGGAGGAACTAAAAAAAACATCAAAACGAAGAGTTGAGAATAAAGATTGAACATCATGCCGCCTGGATTTCAGCAGCTTGGAGGAGAGGTAAAGCGACTTTTATCTTTGTATCTTTATTAAACGTAAATACCATAACAAGCTTAAATGACATATTATATATTAGAAATGATTGCATTAAGTGATGTATTAGTAAAAAAAGTACTGATAAGCATTCGTGCCATAGTTTTCTTATAAATATCTATTAACAACAAATGCCCCGCCCACCTACCACCACTATTTGCACTTTCATCTGTAACTCTTAAAAAGCTTAATCAATAAAATCTGCTAATATATAAATCACTGTTCAGTTTTCTTACAAGAATAATGTGTGGACTAATTTATGAACATCTAGCTCAGATCTCAGTATTAGGAAGCATACTAGAAAGTGACCTTCACAATCTCATAATACTGGTCAGTGCTGTGCTGTATAAGATGGTAATAGATTATGGGGGCCTTCTTTAGAAATGGTTATGTGTTATCTTCTAGCATCATCTAAATGTACAAATATACAGTTAAAACATGCTAAATTTATTATATCAGGTAAACGAGTAAAACATGTTGAGGTCAGTTGGAAACCTGTGTGCTCCTTATGTTCCTATAGAAGGTTTATTGTAAAAAAACATCAACGTAGCAGCAACAATTACAGGTTTTAGTATTCTGTTATTTTACAAACCTGAGCTTTCCTTAAAGCTGCTAAGACTTCCAAATATTCCAAATATTAACACATTACTTTCAAAACTGCCTTTTTGTTTAACAATATAGGCTTTAAGGGTAAACAAGGTTGAAATATGCAGACTTCAGATACAAAAAAGAAAAATTTAGGGATGATTCATTGATGCTGCAAAAGCGATGGACCTGCAGTGACTGATGAACTGCAATGTACTGGCATTTACAGGGAATGCGTAAGCCTGCTTCCCGAGATCTCAGGGCATTGGCACCATAGCCATGTGACTTTGATGAGGAGCACCTGTGTCTGTGAGGGTTCACTCAGAGTACTCTGGCTTCTTCCCACAGTCCAAAGACATGCATGTGTGTATGTGTATGTGTGTGTGTGTGTGTGTGTGTGTGTGTGTGTGCACTCGAACCAGTTTGATTGGATGATTGGATGTCATTACCATGGTCAAGACAACATGCTAATGTTTGTTCAGACTGAGCATCAGAAGCACGAATAAATTTAAAATGACTATTTAAAATAAAAAAATATATATATATATCTCAGATGACATGTTTAAAGTCATTTTAAATTTAAATTTATTTTGCAGTCTGTCTCTGTATAGTTAACCTCCTTTCCCCCTGTTCTTAAATTGTCCCCCATAGGACCACCACAGGTGAGGTACAATCATGCGGTGACACCGACATGGTGGTGGGGTGTTAGTGTGGGTGTTGTGCTGGTATGAGTTTTTAAAGACTGTGTCCATTCACTGTCCACTCTGTTAGACACTCCTACCTAGTTGATCCACCTTGTAGATCTAGTCAAAGGCAGAAGGTCATGTGTTGCTACACAGTTTGTGTTAGTCATCTTCTAGTCCTTCACCAGTGCTCACAGGACACTGCTCACATAACGCTGTTGGCTGGATATTTTTGGTTAGCAGACTATTCTTAGTCCAGTAGTCACAGTGAGGTGTTTAAAAATTGTCACTCATACCAGCACAGCCTACACTTAAACACACCTCCACGACTTCAGTGTCACTGCAATGCTGAGAATGATTAATTCTGTAGTTGTAGAACTACTAAGTACTCCTATATGGTAAATAGAGTTGATATAACAGACAGTCTAGATTGGGGCCCTGGGTCTACAGTCTGATACACAATAGTCCTAAAGCTTTCAACAGTTGTTGTGAAATCTGGCCAGTTGTATAAATTATGGACCTCTGGGTAGGGGGGTGGGGGGCAGGTTTTCATTCATGTTAATCCCTACATTTTGGAAGTAAGTGTACAGTATGCAGCTTAGGGGCAAACAAAATGTTGAGCCACTCTTACTGACTCTTCTCTTACTGGAGAAAAATGATATGTATGTACTGTGGTCTGCTGAACTAGATTTAAATGTTGTTATGTATGAAAATGGCTAAATGCCACAACCCCTAGAATATGCCACAGATTTATAACCACAAATCTATCTATCTGCTCACAAAAAATATGGGATAGGATATTTAATTAGGGGTAGTTCATTTTGAAATATCTCCTAATTGTTGTGAGCAGTATAGTAAAATAAGATATATCTATGGACATAAACATGCTGTACCATGCAAATGCAATCTCGCAAAAATCCTACATCTCTAATACTCAACACACTGTTCTCTCAAAGCTCCCTGTCACCCATTTTCCCACCCCATGTAAAGCTTTCTAGATCAGCCATCAGCCTGGTTGTAGTCTAGTTAGGACCTTAAACCAAAGGTCCATGAAAGGGTTGAGCAGTCTGCCATTGTCCATCTTTCATTGCACATAAATCCCTTTCTATTTTAGAATGCATGCCATAGGGGTCACGCACTGAGCTGGCCGCTTACCCCTCAACTCACCCCAATTCCACATTAAAAGAAGATTAATCCTCCTGGCATAACAGGTGTTCCTCATGGGCTGTACCACTGTGGTCTTAGGTTACAGGGGTGGTTGGGGTAGAGGGATCCATAAGACTGTATACCGCAAAGTAGAGAATATACAAGGTGGAAATGTCCATGACTCATTCTGTCATGTGGTTATCTTCCTTACCACTCACCATATATGACACCATCTCATGCCACCTTTAATTCCCACCACCTCCTTTTCTTTATCCCTAGCTGTCCTCTTGTTGCTGTCCCCTCCCTCTTTGACCATACGAGGTGTCAGGGGTCAAGAAGGAGCAACTGAACCTGACACTAGTCAGCTGAATCGAGGACCCCAGCCAGAGTCATGTGGGCTTCACTCACTAAACCTAGAGAAACTTAACACTATGTAACCACCTTAGTATAGCAATCCCACAGCTCCATATATAAATTATTAGTGTTACACAAGAGATCTGATTATTTGAACATCACTGAAGCTACAGATACATTTATCACACCTCATGCCATTGTAGTTTTAATCTGAAAGGTCAGAGTAGACTAAAGGTCTACCAGTGTCTATAGGTCAAGAAAATAGAGTCTATTTCCAGCTTTGTCTAATTTCCTCACAAACATGCTGCCACAAGCCAACGTGTTCAAATGGGCCATGTGATTTGGTGCTCATACAGGTACAGCTATCTAAGTCGCATGAAATTTTTATAAACACTGTTTGATAACATAGACAGAACCCTCTTCATATACTCTTAAGAGCAAAACTGAAATCAGGATTTCTTAAACGATTTTGTTTGATGACTATGGTGGGTGCCTTAGTGCTTTGGCGTTTGGCAGTTTTCACTGATTTCATTGACGTTCTCTAGGTGCGAAAGAACAGTTCCTATAACCTGTTGTTCTTTGCTGGTGTGAGAAATTGCCTGACCCCTTGTGGTGAAAACCCTGAACATTTATTGCCTAACCTTTCACATTGTATGCTGTATTATTTATACACATTATTTATTAACACTCAAGAATAGATTTAATGTATGTTTCTATGAAGCCTGCCTACTCTGTTGTTTCTTTTAAAACAGTTGTGATTACTCTTTTCCAGTAAGGTTACAGTGGAAGGTGTGAACAAAATAAACAACTAAAATAAAATGCACCCAGTTTATTACCATACTCTTAGTGGCAGGGATTACACTGGACGTTTCAAACAATCCTTTGAGATTCTGATCCATGTTGACACGATGGCATCGCACAATTCCTGTAGATTTTCTAAATCCCTTAGGTTAGCGCAGTTTCTGCACAGCTCCTGAGATTCCCGGTTTGATCCTGAGCCCTGACTACTTGTGTGATTTTGCATCATCTCCCAATTTCCATGCAGGATTTCTCAATGTACACAGAATGCTTGAATGTTTGACAAGTACAGTTGCATCCATGCTCCTGCCCTGAACATAGCCACAGATGCTGACATGACATTCAATTTAAAGTCTGTTGGGGTAGGTCTTTCCAGACACATATACACACACAAAAATGTTTGGAAGATCTGGGTATAAACCAAGAACCAAACTGAAAGTGGTGATCTTTGTGGAATAGGTTTTTGGTATTTTTCTATGTTCCCATTCTCTGTAATTACACTGTGCACTCTGCCATAGACACCACAAATTGATGATCTATGTTATCCCAGCATGATTTCACAAGGAGCATGTTACTGTACTAAACACTTGGCTTTCTCTTTCTTCAACTGTCCCCATAAATAATCAATGGCATTTATGTTAGATGACATTGGAAAAAAACATGACAGTCAGCACTCCTTGGTCTTCCTCTGAGGTGTGTTTTGACTGGTTGTCCTCTTGCAGTTTGAATCATTTTCCACAAGAACATCCAAACAAGCACTTTCACTAGTGTTTTTTTGTTAATCACTGTATGTTAGGACACAGTTTACATAATATGGGAGACTCCCAGTAAAAGGCTACTGTATGTACCTACATATTTAAGATGTCACACCAACAGCAAACTTGAAATTTGTTTGATACTCACCAAAACTATCTGAAGCTATACTTCAATACACAGTCCATTCTTCAACCGTAGCTGTAAATAGAGCATTGTAAAGTTTGGCTTGTAACTTACGTTTTAGAAGAAGTGCTTTCTCTGTTGCATATATGATATATCTTCCTGTCTTGTTCATATTTCATATATCTAAGATTGGAACAGTCCATGAGTGATTTTTTTTCTCTCTCTCTCTCAAAGGTGGTTTCAGCCATTAGTAATTCAAATCCTGAATTATTGACTGTCACTTCCTATTAACTTTAAGATTTAAACAAGCCTGTAAGGCCTTTTGCAGCTCTGTAAACCCCTAACCAATCAGAGCACTAGCTTGGCTTTATTACTTATCTATCAGTCAGGGTCTAACTTGCAGCACATGGCGCAATTTATTTATGGCACCAATTAATTGTAGGGCACAGGCACACACTCAATCGCACTTGGACATGTGCAAATTGAGGTAATGCATGTTTTTGCAATACATGGCTCGCAAAAATCCCAGGGTGGAGAGGCCTGGGTCGTTTCTGTGTGGAGTCTGCATGTCCTCCTGTGTCTGTGTGGGTTTACTCTGGGTACTCTGGTTTCCTCCCTCAATACAAATAAATGTGCAAAATGTGTGTCCACGGGATACCAATGCAGACACAGGGACAATATGCAAACTCCACACATCTGAGCAGGACTACAGGACCTGCCACTTTAGTGTGTGTTACTGTGCCACGGATGAATAAATCTCCATGGCAAAATTTAAAGAACAAAATTGACATTCAAGATTTGTTTATAATAATTGCATTCATGTTGTTAATTGTC
This sequence comes from Parotocinclus maculicauda, assembly GCA_034780255.1. Classification (NCBI taxonomy): domain Eukaryota; kingdom Metazoa; phylum Chordata; class Actinopteri; order Siluriformes; family Loricariidae; genus Parotocinclus; species Parotocinclus maculicauda. The sequence goes on along the minus strand of JAUZSU010182271.1, from coordinate 6,556 downwards.
TTTGCTGGTGTGAGAAATTTCCTGACCCCATGTGGTAAAAACCCTGAACCCTTATTGCATAACCTTTCAGATTGTATGCTGTATTATTTCTATAGTTATTTATTAACACCTAAAAATAGATTGAATGTGCATTTCTACTAACTCTCCCTATGCTTGTTTCTTTTAAAACAGTTGTGATTACTCTTTCCTAGTAAGGCTACAGTGAAAGGTGTGAACAAAATAAACAACTAAAAAAAAATACACTCAGTTTATTACCAAACTCTTAATGGCAGGGATTACACTGGATGTTTCAAACAATCCTTTGAGATTCTGCTACATGTTGACACGATGGCATCACACAATTCCTGTAGATTTTCTAAATCCCTTAGGTTAGCGCAGTTTCTGCACAGCTCCTGAGATTCCCAGTTTGATCCTGAGCCCTGACTACTTGTGTGATTTTGCATCATCTCCCAATTTCCATGCAGGTTTTCTCAGTGTACACAGAATGCATGAATGCTGTGAATGCTTGACAAGTACAGTTGCATCCATGCTCCTGCTCTGAACATAGCCACATATGCTGACATGACATTCAAAAACGAAAAGAGAACCCGAGTTGTTCCTTACAGTAGTTACAGTTTGGACTCGCCTCTGGAAATTCCCTTTTTGAGTGTGGAACCAACCACCCTGCTGCCATCGGCTGTGCCTCACAACACGTTATAACCCAGTACAGCCAGTGATTGGTCTATCGCTCCCGCCATTAGTCCCGCCTACTGTTTGAATGCTCCACGCTGGCTTGTGCGAGTTTGTTGTTCATATTCTAGGGATCTGAATTGTTCCCGTATTTTTTTTTCCTTTCTCAAGGCTTTTAAAAACGAATCTCAGAACGCTGAATCGCGTTGATTACTGAAAATCAAGCGTCCCGGGAGGCGAGGTAACGTCTGCACGAAACTGATAACGCTACAGGCCACATGGAGTGAGCTAAATAGGAAGTAAAAGTTAGGCCACGGCAGTATAATGTGCTTTTTGTTTGATAGTGATCGTTAAGCAAATCAGGCAGGTTTGATAAGCAAACGCGTGCATGGTGGATTTTAATGTGGACTCTTGATTAGACCACACTCTTTGCTTTTTAAATCAGGAGGATTTGTGCCTGGAGAGAGTGAATGAGCTCTTTGTTATTGTGAGAGCTTATTGTGGTGACACTGTGCACCATTCTGGTTAGACATTGAATATGGATGTTGAAATTAAAATCTTAAAAATGTAGATATGTGGTTTAAACTGCATTTTAAATAAAAGTTATCATGTCATGGCACCAGCGCACCTTTTAAGGAATTTAAGTATTGTTTGGATTATTTATCTGCCTTTGCATTGTGTGCATGTTTTAACCTAGAGCAGGCACTGGTTAAAGAGTTACACTTGTTTGACTATAAAACTATCTTAGCAAATTGTTAAACTACATTGTATTACGAACAAATATTTGTGACTGTCGTGTACTTTTGTATTCGTTTTCACGTTGTAATAGATTTAATCGTGTTACAAGTCAAGATCAGGTGGTTTATTTTCTCTAGCATAAAATGTTGGGCAAGAGGACTGGGAAAGGGAATCCACTGATGTAGACAAAATGGCTTTAATTCATTTATTTATACAGGTAAAAATGATCATGGTGAAGATGTACTTTACTGGGTTCCATTACTTGAGTAAATTGAAGCTTTAGCAGTGCCTGGTTTCTGTTTTATGGTCTAATGCTTCGGGTAGTTTTAATGCACAGTTTTGCACTGCATAAAGTCCATTCGCATATAACTTGATGACCTGATAAGGTTATTATCCTTATTATTAAATCATTTAACCTCTAAGTCATCTATTACCTTGCTTGTTACCGTAGCCATTGTAGTACAGCAGTTGAAGTAGAAAATTATATCTTGATATTTTCTGAAGTTTTGTCAGTACTGATAATTCTGAATACTTCATTCTTGCAAGACTGCATCCTTTAAATTTGTTTGTTTTGCTCTTGTTAGTACGATTAATGGCGTTAATGAGAATAACACCGAAGTAAATCTACAAGTATGGACAACAGGTCTGAAGCATTCTACTAAAAACTGTAGCTCATAAACTGCAGAAGGTTTCGCATTTTGTCACAACAACAGATATGGCCAGTCAGAACATCTGAGCCTTGTGGGGAGTGTGGAATTGGAGAAACAATAGTTGCAACACAGCACACTCTCCTTTGAAATACCTGCTTGCTTTTTAAATACATGAAATATGCTGTACTGTCACATAAAAGACATTTTCTCATTGCATGAGTATGTTTGTGAGAAAGCGGGAGAGAGATAGCAAGCAGTGGGTATTAAATTAAAGTAATCTACAGGATGTGCTGTATGTTTTGAACACAGTTGTGTCTGATCTTTGCATGATTATTTAAGCAACTAATCTACCAGCTGATCTTTACATTTTACCCATGTCTTACTACCCAGTCCTGCCCGCCTCCCTGTTATCCCAGCACAGCTTTTGGAATCCTCAGTTTGCAGTGACAGAGATCAGCTATGAGTGACCTTGAGATGACGAACCTCCCAATGAGCCAGGATACCTTTGATCAGTTTTGGCAGTTAATGGGCTCTGAAATGTAAGTTGCATGCTTCATATGTCATCATATAGACTGTAATTGAAGCCTGATTTCTACAAAAAAAAGCAGATAGAACTGGACCAAAATAGGACTTTCTGGAGTAAGCAAGAATAATTCTCCCTGAGCAGCATGGTGGCTCATTAGCACAGCGAGATGGTCCTGGGTTCAATCCCAGGTCTTGGTCCTTTCTGTGTGGAGCCTGCCTGTCCTCCCCATGTCTGTGTGGGATTAGTCCAGGTATTCTGTCCAAATGACATGCACGGTAGGTTAATTGCGGCCTCTAATGTTTCCCAGCTATGTGAGTGTATGTGCCGTAAGATGGATTGGAGCCCTGCCTAGGGTTGTTCAAGGTCTCTCGTGACCCTGTCCAGGATCAAGAATAAAAAAAACCAAATTAATAATTATAACTGGAACTGCATTCCAGACAAGCAGAACCTTATTCCATGTGGTGGTGGTAATACTGTGACTTGAGCCTGTGGTGCTGCATCTGGGCCAATCATGGTTTGTCATCTATGAAGGAACAATGAATTCTGAATTGGTATAAACGGCAGAACGTGTGTCCATGAAGGGTGTTTCAAGAGAGCGGCTGTTTTGCAAAAGACATTGTAGGGTCAGTTCAATATACTCGCCTTTCCTTAAACAATGATATAAAGACTAATAAAATTGATGAGTACGCTTATATATATTCATCAGGTCAAATGCTTATTCAAGTGATCTTGTATACAGAATACTCTGATCTAGAAATGAGAAATCTGATCGGGTGAGCTGGATTTAACCCCGATAATTGGTTTTCTCATCCCATATATTCTGTTTTTCCTCAGTCTGTGCATGCACGCAAATGTCACGAGTGTAACACTGTTTCCAGGTCCGCTTATTCTTAGAGGCTTTGCTGTCTTTGAGATTAGTTTCCATAGATCTGCTTTCGTCATATATTTATCTAGCTTGTGGGATCTGCCATCCCCAAAATTACATGCAGCACCCACTTAATGGTATGGTGCACTACGTGGAGAATCAGATGCAGCTTGAGAAAATGAAGAATTTGATTAATTCGTATTAAAAATGGTAGTTTATTTCACACCTTTCTGTGAGATTACTGGATGGTTTTAAAGTAGAAATCTGATTATAGCCTGGGTCATGTAAACCCATTATCTGATTACTCAAATGCCTGTTAACTTGTTGATCGGGTTACTGGCAAAATCTGATTTTTAGCAGTTAGCAGTTGCTTCTACACGCGTGCACTTTGTTGTGTAGTTTATTGTTATATGTAGCACCTGGTCCTGGAGGAATGTTCTTTCGTTTCACTGTGTACTGTACACCACTGTATATGGTTTAAATGACAATAAAACCACTTGAACTTGAGCAGATTGCTCCGTGCTTTTAAAAGCAGTGTGTTTTTGAAGTTTAAAAGCTACTGTAAAAAGTGATTACCTTAATCCATTTGAAATGTTGTGAAACGAGTCAATGTAAGAAACCACCAATTTCTCATAGTTGAAACTGTTCTGCAAAGTGGAATGGGCATTAATTTATCAAACCTGCTTGTGGAATCATTTAGTTAAAGTTATTACTGGACAAAGGTCCCACACCAGATACTGAACTTTTTGCCACTCACAGATATGTAATACTAGATCATTTTACTCAGTGCAGTGGAACCTCGAAATTCGAACACTGCTTTATTTTACCTGTTCAGACTCAATCAATTCAATTCAATTTTATTTTATTTTATTTATATAGCGCTTTTTACAATTGAGCATTGTCTCAAAGCAGCTTTACAATATTACATTATCTAAAAAAAGGCCAATCCCAAGTTGACAGTGGCAAGGAAAAACTCCCTGAAAGTGGTAGGAAGAAACCTCGGGAGGACCACACCTAACAGGGGACCCATCCTTCATGGGTGGCCCAGATCATCGAATGGTCTGTTAAGGGTCTTTTGTGAGGATCCAACAATGACAGCTTGGAAGTGCTGTGACTTTAGCTGTCAATCGTCTAGTAAACAGCTCTGTATTGCAGTCAGTCTTGGGTGATACTATGTTTTAATTGTTAATGTGCGATGTTGGAGTGACTTTGTAATCTTTGACTGTAATTGATTTGTGATAAATTATATTTCATAGTGAATTCTCCCTGAACTCTAACATTTTACCTTATCTTTGAAATTGATTGATAAAAAAAACCTTTTATTTTTTATTATTCTGTTTTTATTAATCGTTGTAGAGTGTGTGTGTGTGTGTGTGTGTGTGTGTGTGTGTGTGTGTGTGTGTGAGTGTGTGTGTGTGAGTGAAAAATTTATTGTAGAAACAATGAATGAATGTGCTAATGTCTTTGCAAAATGTTTTTATTTTCATTATTTAGGGGAATCGATCACCTTATTGCAGAACTGCCAAGAGCTGACAGCGATGCCTGGCTCACTGCTGTACGTTTTGTCTTGGTTGAATGTTTTATAGTAAAACTATTTGCAATGACTAATCAACGTATTTGAAGTATATAAACATATTTTACTTTACATGATCTCTGGTTTTCTGGCAGTGAACGACGTATCTGTTTTGATAGGCTTTACCCAATGGCACCTTCACTGAGAACTTTGATGAACTAGGGTTACAAGAGGCCACTAAGAATACTGGCCAGCTAGCTGCTCAGGTATCTCCAGTCCTTGACAGTCTGCCCCCTCCATCTGCAGTGGTTCCTTCCACCACTGACTACCCTGGAGAATATGGCTTCAGGCTCCGCTTCAACCAGTGCAGCACAACCAAGTCTGCTGTCTCCACGGTTAGTGATCAACACTTCTGTAGCAACTACATGGGTTTTATGTTTTGAATATTTATTTAGTTATTTATATCTTGTTGTTATTAGAATTATTTAAAATAGTTGGAATTGCATACAATATGCATGTGTGTATTTGTGACACAACGCATGCGCAGAGGAGAAGTGTGAATGTAAAGCAGAAAGGTTAGTGTTCAGGAGTTAAAAATACCATTTGTAGAGGCATCCAAGTAATTAAAAAAATATATATATTATTATTAAAGTTTGGAGGTTAAAACTGAAGACTAGCTGAGCTATTTGGTTCAAAACTGGAGAAACTTGAGCATGATGGTGAAGAACCTTGCCACAAAGATAGAACCTCATGCGAAGGATGCAGGACCAGGTGGTAACATGCGGATCATCTACACTAAGCAACTAGAGAAACTGGCCTCCTACTTTTGAGAGGAATATTTCAAGCATTAATGGCCTCTGGGATTTTCTGGCCACCCCTAATACAAAAACCTAAATAAAATATGGTAATACCGTAAAAAAAACAACCAAAACAAAAATTCCAGTGGATTGGTGGGATTCAAATATTTGTAAAGGGATTGGGAGGAGTATGGGAGCCACTGTATTAAACAATACTAGGTTAGCAAACTCAATATTAAAAGTATTCATATAAGAACAATGTCCTCATTCATTCACTCTTTTGTACTAAGAAAGTTCATATCACTGGTGTTGTTTTTACTTATATGCTGATGGAGATCATCTGTATTTCTTTCAGTATTCCGTAATTTTGAACAAAGTGTACTGCCAGCTGGCTAAGACATGCCCAGTTGATGTGTTGGTAGAAAAAGATCCCCCACAAGGAGCAGTTCTCAGGGCCACAGCCATCTATAAGAAACCTGAACATGTCTCAGAGGTGGTGCGGCGCTGCCCTCATCACCAGAGCATTGCAGAGAGTAATGAAGGTAGACTGTACTGCTACTTTTGTATAATTTTTTTCTAGTTCTATATCAGATATTTTGTCGTATCAATCACTTAGTAGTAGAAATGCACCGATCGATCAGCCGGTGACAGGAATTGGTCGGCTTTCAGTGTGCTCGACTGGTCAATTTCTCTTAACCAATTCTGTACATTTACATATACAGCATTTAGCAGACGCCCTTATCCAGAGCGACTTACAAGTTATACAGTCTTACAATCCAAGCAATTGTGGGTTAAGGG
>JAUZSU010182270.1:0-24221 GCA_034780255.1 Parotocinclus maculicauda | reverse complement strand
ACAATTTGGAATAAGGCTGTAACGTAACAAAATGTGGAAAAAGTGAAGTGCTGTGAATACTTTCCGGATGCACTGTACAATCGACCATATGTGGAATGTGCTGGAGAAGCGAGCCTGATCCATGGAAGCCCCACCTTGCAACTTACAGGACTTAAAGGATCTGCTGCCAATGTCTAATAGTTCATACTGGTACTTGGCTTAGTGGGTCAGAGCCTAGGTGGCAAAAGGGAGCAGGGGAGTTTGGTGTTGTGGCTGATAACAGTATATATAGCAAGTGAATTTGGTCCTCTCTTATGCACTGTCCTCTTTAGCTCACCTCACATGTTTCTATAAGGTTTATATAAGGGGCCATGGCACAGATCTAATTTTGTGTTCTGTAAATCACTTTTGTGTTGACCTGGACATATATATTGGATCATCCTGTTGGAAGGGTGACCCATTTTTAGTTTCTTGGCAGTGGCAGACAGAGTTTGTGTCCTGGTATTTTGTATTTCATGTTCTTTCAAGTTCTTGATGTCACACACTTTTGAACTGTGTAATAACACACTGATAGCACATATCTATACAGGCGGTAACGTGCATGCTTGGTCATTACTATAGATATATTATTATATACAGTATTTAAATAATTAATCAGATGTTGAAAATCATTTACCTAATCAACTTAATTACAAATATATTACTGTGTTACCTGAAAATTTTTACCTAAAGAAATTGTGATGCTTCACTTTACAAATGTATTCAAATCTTATGTATAATTATGGTTTCACAAACATATTTAAAGAGAATTATTGAATTAAAGCTGTCTTGAATTTGCTAACATCTGGGTTTGTGTGTGTATTTATTGTATAGTCCAAATATTGCACTTAAAAAAATATTATTTTATTATAATTATCAGTGGGTGCGTTCCAAACATCGGTGTTTAAAAAAGTGTTCTTATTTTAATTTTCAAGTGGGTAACAGATTTTAAATTTACCTGTGTGTCTGACTTGTATTGTGTTTCTATGTGTAAAGGAGCTGATTGAGTACTATAAGCATCACTCTCTAAAGGAGGGCTTCAGGACGCTTGATACTACACTGCAGTTTGCTTTCAAAGAGCCGGAGAATGGAGGAAGCAGTGAGTGCTTACAGATTCACTGGCCACCACTGTCATTAGTCCTTTCTGGATACAACCACTTCTGGGAGACTCGGTCATCCCTTTCAGTACAAAATCTCTTTAGGAATAAAATCCTATTTTAAAACAACTTGACTTGGTACATAAACTGCTTCCTTTCCCACTGTGCCACAGCAGATGTGCAGGATTACAAAATAAACAAGACAACACTGCATTCAAATATTGGCAAGATGGAGAGATTTTAGATTAAACATTAGATTCAGAGATAATAAGATTTTGTCCTACCTCAGAATCCTGTCTGAGTAGGCAGCATCTGTTATGTCTTGGATTCACCAACAGAAGATCATAACAATAGTTTCTTAGGCTGAAAAAACAAGCGTAATGGCTATAATTGTGTATTATTTGTTTATTTTCCATTTTATTGAACGGCTATAAAGATTAGCAAGTCATTAGAAATGCAAACCCAAGCTATGCTCTTTATAGCGAATGCCTACGCAATAGATTTAGAAATAATTATGCACAGAGTGGCAGGTAATCCCATTGACAGAACACAATATACCATATATGCCAGGACTACTAACTTGTGGTTCTGTACCTCCACTCTACTAAATTACATTCCTCTGTGTTATACAGACAAAACAAACGAAAAAGCCAACAATGAAATTGATCATTAACTTACACAAACAATTAAAAGTGTATTGTTTTTAAATAAATATATCAAAAAGTATTTTGTCAGTATGTTATATTTTATGTAGCCACAGAATAAATGTCCTTTAAACCCTTGACAGGCATTAGCATGAACATTACTGCTTTGCCTATATAAACATTACTGCTTTTGCTTCTCTTTTTACTCCTTCTGATGCACCACTTTACCCTACATCTTTCTCTACCTTTTGTGGCTCTCTCTGTCTCTCTCTTAGCATCATTGTTCTGCAGTTTATCTTTTGTTTCTCCTGCCGGCTGCAGTTTTGTCCCCCCCTCCACCACCCCCTTTTGGTCAGGTAGTGTTACAGTCCGTCTTTCATCTGCTCTTCCGTTTGCATCTCTTCCCACTGCTTCATAGCATTGTGAATCTTCCCCTGCCTCCAAGTGTGATAGTATGGTGAGCAGGGGTGCTCTACCTGACTAACGTTGTATTATTTAAAATCCATAGACAACATCACTAATATCCAAAGTTCCTTGACATCCCTTGACAGCTATTCTTGGGTGTGTTATACATTAAGGGATAGTTGAAGCAATTTTAATAAATAATTTGAATTAAAAGCAATGTTATATATTTAAAATAAATTAATGATAAATACATTTTAGAGTCACATGATGCCATGCAACCTTTGAAATAATCTAAGGTATTTAAAATAATACAAAGGTATCAGTGTCATCTGTTTAATCCATTAGAACAGTGCCTATGATGTCAAGGTGGAACATCACATGTGTTACAGCATCAGCGGGCCTGTTTGTGCATGCCCAGTGCTCACACATATGTGAGGATAAAACAGTCTGCTCCCGCACATCCACAAACGCACAAACTCACAAAGACACTTTCACTCATTCATATGCCAGCCCGCTCAATCAAAACTTCACTAACAGCATAGATACACAAACATGGCTTCCTTTCTGTTTTTTTTATCCGTGTCTTGCGAGAAATCATTTGCAGTGTGTGTAATGTGATTAACTTAGTGAGTAAGGGTGCTTCACTCTCTCAGTGCATCTGATCTCTAATCAAAATAGCCTCTGCAGCTGATTAAACTCAGCCCAGATTTACCAAAATCACTCATGTGGAGTGGATACACAGAGGCAGACCATCACGTGTGCACATGCGCACCCGCACACACACACACACACACACACACACACACACACACACAGGACAGCAATGATTAGAAGCTTTTGAGAGACTGCCAGTGACTCCACACATGCTGCCTGAAGTGTAATAAAGAGAGGAGATGTGATAAAGGATGATGGAAGAAGGTTATTGTTTATGTTCCAGTCACAGTGGGTGTGTCTCAAACTGAGCTCATGTCAACGTAGTGCACTTCTAAAAACATTTACATTTACATTTACTTGACAAAGGAATTTGTGTAATTGTATCAGTGTTCCCACTGTGTCTTGTTAACAGTGTTATTTGTAGTGTTTCTTTCAATGTGTCTTAATATTATCATTTTTTTCATGACCATTATATGTGTTTTTTTTTTACATTTTATCAGTGAGAACATTGAAATAATCTCCACCTTCTCTCTCCTCCCTTTGTGTCAGTGTTGACGCCAAAAGTGATAGGTGTAGCAGTAGCTCGCTATGATTTCTGTTCGCGGGACATGAGGGAGCTCTCTCTGCAGGAAGGAGACATAGTCAAGATCTACAGCAAGCCCACCACCAATGGTTGGTGGAGGGGCGAGGTCAATGGACGGGTGAGCATATGTTTATATGTTTAATAGTCTAGAGCTTCACTTGCATGTAGAACCCTTTACCTTTTTTAATGCAATCTTTTAATAAAGCTGGATTGAATAGTATTACCAGTCAGAGGAGTGTACCACTTATAAATTCCCCCTAGGCATGGTGAAAAAAAAATTGGAGGCAATGAAAGGGAAAAGGGAAAAACGGAAGCATACTCTCCAAGGTCCCACCTACCCAGAGGTAATGCTCTGTTTATCAAGAATGTGGGTCCAGCTATTAGAAAACGACTGGGACTGGGAAGTCCTAAAGATCACACATCGCAGATTCTCAAATCTGATATGCGCAATTGGCCAGCAATGTGGCAAAGGCGATAACATACAGTTTTTTCTGCTGAAATATGCGCATTTGCGGAGATGCCAAACAGCACTGTCAGGAGGTCAGTGTCCAGACACTGTCCAAGGCTTGCCTCAGCATACCAAATATCTCAGATCAGAAGGTCGACAGTCCAGGACATGCTCATAATGTGAACGTGATTGTCTGGTTGCATCTGGCGCCCACATACTTCCTACCCAGAAAATACAACCCTATATCAGAAAAGAGTTGGGATAATATAGAAAATGCTAAGTAACAATAAAAAAATAGTTCCTTACATTCATTTCATTACAGACAGTATGAACCTTAGATACTTCATGCGTTCAACTGGTGATTATAAACATGATTTGATACAAAAGCAGTATCCACAAAATGACAAAAGTTTTTGAGGAGCAGTGCTGGGCAGAGGATCTCCAGTTCACCAACAAATGTGTGCGAAAGTGGCTAAAATGTTTAAAAGCAATGTATCTCAAAGAAATATCGAAAGGGATTTGCATATTTCTCCCTCTATAGTGTGTAACATCAATAAAATATTCAAGGTACATTGAGAACTATCAGTGCGTAAAGGGCAAGGGTGCAAGCTTAAGCATGAACACCTGTGATCTTTGATCCCTTAAATGGCACTGCATGAAGAAGAAGAATGGCTGATATTATTTTTCAAATAAATATTGTGCATTTGGTTATCTTTAATTAGTTGTTTGAATATGCAAATGAGATGCAAAACTCATTTATCATGATTGAGTAGTAAGTGACATATTCATGTGAAGTGAACAGAAACACTGGAAGAGAGTGCCACACATTAACTGGTAGTAGGGTGTATGGTCACCCAAGACTGCCAAAACACACTGACAGCGATAGGGCATGGGCAGGACCAGATTGTCCAGCAATTATTATCAGATCCTCTTCATATTAATTTTGAAATATCCCCAAATGATTGTGGACAGTGTAAATCCACTTGGGAATTTGTCAAAACTTTTATCAAGCAGCATTATGTGAAGATATTTCTAGGATGAAGACAATGCACATGCTGCACATATTACAAATGCATGACTGTGGAAGACGTGAGTATGGTTACTGTACTGGCCGGCCTTCAGACCTGTCCCAAATCGAGAATGTGTGGAGAAATTTGACATGATAAATGTGCCCATAATGTCAAGTGTAAAGGCTTTTTACTCCAAAGCAATGAACTCAATATCATCTCTAGGCTAAAAAAGAAAGCTTTACTGAAAAGGACTGGGATATGTTAGAATAATTTCCAAGTTGATCACAGGTAGAGTGGTTTGGGTTCTTTCTTTGTGGAGTTTGCATGTACTCCTCCGTGTCCATGTGGGTTTACTCTGGGTGCTCCAGTTTCCACCCATAGTCCAGGACAGATTTTAGGTTAATTGATTATTCTCAATTGGCTGCAGTATGCGAGTGCGTGTATGAGTGTGTGTTCGCTATGATGGATTGGTGCCCTGTTTAGGGACACTTCTCTAGCCAGCGAGGCTTTGGCTCTCCCATGACCCTGTAAATGATTAAGTGGATTGCAACATATAGTATAAGAGACAATGCAAGAGAGGACCACCTGGCTATGTCTGATTTAGTGATATCAACTAGTATCAAAAAAATTAGTTGATATTTCTTTGACAGTAAGGGGCGATACTCAGGTATTCAAAACCTGTAGAAGCAGCCCTGAAATGGATAAAACGGTGCTTAAGCTGCTAAATTAACAAAGAAAAGTAAATTAAATTTTTGAAGGTTTAACTTGTAGCTAACAAATGTGCTGTGTAATATTGCAGGAAGGGAAAAGATGGGATAAGAAATAATTGTCTGCATTAAGAAAAAGTTTATGAACTGTGTTTTAACATGTAATACCCTCCAAAACCCTTGAGATTCTGTAGACAGATCACTAGCAGTTCAATGGTTCAGGGGAAGTATGTAGGAAGTGGACCAAGGTAATAAACCTGGCACAGTTATTGAATTTATCTAACAAATACATGATGTCTGGGGTATTCTTAGCATGTAGGCGCAATATGATTTTTAATGAGTTGGAGTGATGAGAGAACAGAATGGTAAGAATATTTCTTATGTTAAAGAAGATGTACCTCCCTTGTATTAAGCCAGTTTTGTTCTGACCGATTAGGTTTGGCATGACCCATCGGTGGTGATATGCCAGGGCTTTAGCCAAGCTCTTTGAATCCTCTTTGAGAAGAGATATTTGTCTATAACTGCCCCATAGTGTGGGAACCCTATTTGTTTTTAAGTGAAAGGGAGATGGAGACCTCAGATTGTGACATGGGTAATTTAGCCACTGAAAAGGAATCAATGTAGACTCTAGCTGGAATTGGAGCTAGCAATAAAATTCCTTGTAGAATTCAATCGTAAAGCCATCAGACCCATGAGGTTTGCCACACTGCATCTATTTTATTGCTTCCTGTGCTTGTAAGATAGAGATGGGGGGCCCCATCTCTTCGGTAAGGGCTGCCCCAATCTTGTAGTCCAAGGTATTGAGAAGATTAGGTATAGCCTGGGACTGTTGCCAAAATTCTGAGGCATGCAATTTGGTATAATTGGAAAATAGTTTGTTGATATTGATCAAGGATCAAAAACAACTAACTAAATCTTAAGGATCAAGCTTGAGGTGCTGACTGTTCTAGCCTTGTGGGCATTAAATGTCCCTGCTTTGTCGCATTATTAGAAAAAAATAGCTTAGATTTTTTTCAGTTCTACTTCTATTTTGTGTGTCGTTAGTAGCTTATATTCTAAGTGTAGCTGAAGACGTTTCTAAAGGCATAGGACACAGACTGTATCAAGCTTATGTAATTCCTTAGCAATCTTGGCCAGTCTTGATCTCTCAACCTTTCTGGTCTATGAGATATAGGGGATGATCTAGATGGTGATAAAGGCTTTAAAGTCTTCACACAGGGAGCTCATAAGTATATGTGGAATCATTTTGAGTGAAACAGTAGTCAGTTTGAGAGAGACTGTTTTCTTTTGCTACTGATAACACACAAACAGAATTTTCATAAATTCTGTTTGTGTGTTATTAGTAGCAAAAGAAAACATTCTCTCTAAAGGGATCTATAAAAAGGAAGGCTAACTTTGGTTTGGATAGTCAGAAGTGATGATAGGATGGTAGTCCCCAGAAGTGATGAGGGGCAAGTGCGTATTGTATAACAGAACAAAACATGCAAGTCCTAGAATGAGTATAGTGTATTCCAGGAAAAAAGATAAGGGATTTTGACTTTTCAAGGGTTTGAGAGTCCCAGCTATGATTCAAATTGTAGAACCAGTCTGGCCAGTTTAGACAGATCAGTCTGTTTGGAATAGATGCAGACCTTTCTAGATGCAGGTCCTAGAGAAACAGTAGCATATCTGAACTAGCCCGTACAATTCAAAGATGCGAATGTGCTTGACAATCTGTGTGACTACCCAAAACAGATTTTTGGGATTTTCAGATTACAGAAAATTTTTTAATGAACATTGATTTTACCCACATCTACAAATAACATCACAGCTGTTATTTGTGTTCTTGTAGAGGTGTTACATGCTGTGAGATACGTTTCAGTCACAGGTGACTAATATTTTGTCCAGGGAGCTTATTTGAAATAAATACTGTATCTAAACACATTACCTAAATACAAATCCTTTTCAACCTATATTCAATTTAATTCAGTACACGTAAATAAGTAAAACAAGATATTTAATGATTAAACAAATAAACTTTGCAAATATTCACTTATTTGGAATTTGATGCGTACAACACGTTTCAAAAGAGTTGGAACAGGGGCATGTTTACTACTGTGTTACATCACCGTTCCTTTTAACAACACTCAATAATGTCACGAACGGTGACACGAAGGCGGAGGCAGACCAAATACCAGGAAATACCAGGTTTATTGTACCAGAGTAAACAGAACGTAAAACAGAACTAAAACATACCAAGACGACGGGCATGTAGGATCCAGAAGGGACGGTAGAAGATCCTACCTCACCTGGGTCAAACACAAAACAAAGTCCAAATCATAATGTGTAACAGAGAAAGCTTGGCGCCGCATGAATGCGGTGGGCAAAGCTTTTAAGTAGTCCTCACTATCCGGGACAGGTGTACACAATCAAGGCACGCCTGCACAGTCACCAGTGTTGTTAATATATGGCTTTTGCTTTGCGTGGTAGAGTTTTAACTTGCACTTGTAGATGGAGCGACGAACTGTGTTCACTGACAATGGTTTTTTGAATTGTTCCTGAGCCCATGTACTAATATCTGTTACAGAATGATGTTGGTTTTTAATGCAGTGCCACCTGAAGGATCAAAAGTTACCGGCCTTCAATGTTGGTTTTCGGCCTTGCCGCTTACTTGCAGAGATTTCTCCAGATTTTCTGAATCTTTTGATGATATTATAGACTGTAGATGATAAAATGCGTAAATTGCAATTGCATGTTGAGAAACGTTGTTCTTAAACTGTTGGACTATTTGCTCACTATTTGCTGTTGTTCACAAAGTGGTGAACCTCGCCCTATCCTTGCTTATGAACGACTGAACCTTTTGGAATAGTTCCCTTCATGCCCAATCATGACACTCACCTGTTTCCAATTAAACTGTTCACCTGTGGAATGCTCCAAACAGGTGTTTTTTGAGCATTTCACAACTTTCAGTCTTTCCCTTTGCCCCTGTCCCAACTATTGTATTGTGTTGCAGGTATCCAACTCGAGTAAAAATTAGTGAACATTTTCAAAGTTGAACAGTTGAAAAGTTGATCAGTAATGTGTCTTGTCTTTGTAGTGAATTCAGTTGACACTGATGTTGAGGTGGTGTGTTAGTTAGGACACAGCAGTGCTGCTGCAGATTTAAACACCTTAGTGTCACTGCTGAACTGAAAAAGTCCACCAGTCAAAAATGTTCAGCCACCAGCATCCTGCCTCTGACTTTTCATAATAGAAGATTGTTACAAAATATTGTAAATGTCTCTAATAAAGTGGGCAGAAAGCAACAGCGCATACCACGGTAGCCTCACAGCTCCAGGTTTCCTGGTTTTATCCCAACCTTAGACTCGACTGGCATTTCCTTCCCTTGTCCATGTGAGTTTACTCTGGGTGCTCCCATTTCATCCCACAGTCCAAAGATGTGCATTATGTTAATTAATTATGATAAATTAGCCTGACCTGAGTATGTATAACATGTTTTGAAGTTACAGCCTGTATCATTGTAACCTTGTGTCTGTTGTAAAATAGCTATTGCTCCTGAAAGCAACATTAATAAAATCAACCAAACTAACAAATATATGTAGGTTGAGTCAAAAACCACAAGACAACCTTTTTATTTCAGAAACAATAGAGAAAATGACATATCTGAATGGGTAATGGGTGAGGGGGCCAATCATTTAGACTATGTCCGGAACAAATAGTGAAAGCTGCCATATTGGATCATGGGCAAGTTTATCCAATGGAAGATGGTCATGCACCATTTCAAAGAGGACCAGAATTGTTCCAGAAATCAATTGCCGCAATCAGATTTGCAATATCTTTTCTGATTATTAACTTTTGTTGTTAGTCTCAACAATGGTTTTGGCAGCCAAAGTCCATGACGCAGCACGCAACATGTCCTGTTACATGACACGACATGACATGAGAAGTATTGGGATCATCGTCAAACGATCTATCCTCAAACCGGAAGACCCCGATACGACCAGGCTTCAGTGGTCTTACTGAGGAAAGGAGGTTGTTGGCCTAAATCTCTTCTTACCTTTCTCAGAATCATCCTTATCCCACTAGGTGAGATCTTGCATGGAGCCTCAGACCGAGGAAGATTGACAGTCATTTTGTGTTTCTTCCATTTAATTTTCGACTAATTGCGCCAACAGTTGTTTTCTTCTCACCAAGCTGTTTCCTATTGTCCTGTATCCCATCACAGCCTTGTGCAGGTCTACAGTTGTGTCCCTGGTGTCCTTAGACAGCTCTTTGGTCTTGGGCATGGTAGAGAGGTTGGGGTGTAATTGATTGCGTGTGTGGACAAATGTCTTTTATAAAGGTAACGAGTTCAAACAGGTGCAAATAATACAGGTAATGAGTACAGAATATGAGGGCATCTTAAAGAAAAACTAAAAAATCTGTGAGAGCCAGAATTCTTGCAGGTTAGTTGGTGATCTAATACTTATTTCATGCAATGAAAAATCATACAATCCGATTTTTCTGGATTTTTGTAGATTCTGTCTTACAGTTGAAGTGTACCTACAATAAAAATTACAGACCTCTCAATTCATGTCTCCGGCTGAATGACAGCGTCATCACATCGCTTGATTTTTGGAGCCTATAACAGAATTCACAGGCTATCCTAGACAGAAAACAAATCCATATTACAGGGCTTGGAGGGTAAAGCCATCGTTGGATGACTAGTTAATGTTTCTTAATAACTGTAGCAATTGTTTCTTAATTTTTTTCAACAATACTAGCTAGCTAGGTTGATACAGTCTTTTTTTGACAAAGAACGTTTGTGACCAATTTTCTCTATGGCTTATTAGTGACATGTGACAGGTCTACACCCAAATAATAATAATAGAGAATTAATATTAAACTTATAATTCATGACTATATTTCTTGCATGGCTTTAATAAGCAAAGTCATTAATTTTTCATAGACCACGTTGGAAACTGTATGAGAACAACCTCACCAAATGTCAAGCAGTTTAAATTAATGAGAGGAGGCTTAATTTGTAGATTGTAGTGGTGTCCTGCTCTATAAAAAGGCACACAAGTTAGCGTCTCTCAGGAAAGACTGTGTAGCAGGTGCTGCATGGCTTAATGTGGGTTTTAATGGAGAGGGTGCCAGCTGTCAAGACCAATTGTGGGTAGTACCTTGTAAGTACCTGACATTCCTATTTAACCCTTTGTCTCTTTGTCTTTCTCTTTAACTCAAATTGAACTAAGCAGAGCTAAACATAGGCATACGCCTTAAGTAGGAGGAGCTGATAAGCTGTGCTGGTTTTCTTTTCACAACCCCGAATCAAAAACAAAATTGGAACAGTATGAAAGAAGTATCATATAAAAATCGTTGTGGCCAAAATTGTTCGTGGCCACGTTGTTACACACAGTACATTTGGTCTCTCGCTCATGACGCAACATATGCATGGCAGCGTTCGCTATTTATATACGCCCACTTTCACGCTTAGTCGTTGGCATCACAGGGCTTTTATTGCCGACAGATGAGTAAGGGGGAAACCCCAGAGGTAACGTAGCTGGTTAGGGAACTATCGGGGTTTCCCAAGGCTTTGCCTCACTCGGTACCACCGCTAAGCGTCACTCCGCTCGGGTTGGCTGCTCCGTTTGGGACGCGCCCCGATGCGGCTTCTTCCAGCGCTCTCAGTGCACTCACGCTTGGGCTCGCCCCATGGTGTTCTGGTGCTCTTCCACACCTCTCGATTTGGGAAGCGCACGTCCGCCCTCAGTAACACTGCCAACTCGCGGACACATCAGCTGTAGGTGCCATTCCCACTGGGGGCGTATTTTCCCTTATGCATTTTGTATTTTTGAGAGCCTTTTGCTCTGTCTTTTTTTGTTATCCCTCAGTATTAAAATACGTTGTTCCATCCCCACTCCCGCATCCTTGAGTCCTCCCTCCAGTATCTTAACACTAATGTATTAAAAATAATAATTATTATTGATTTCAGACAGGTAATGTCAACAAGTGATTGTAATCATAATTTGTTATTAAAGCAGCATTCAGAGTGACAATACCCCAACTGCTGGAGTGATGATCTCGGGAGCCATTGCATATGACATTCAGTCACGCCTAGCAGTGACACAAGGGACACTAACAACTCATTTGTATGTGCAGGACATCCTGCAGCCACATGTTGCCTCTCATTTAAGAGCTTCCAAATGGAATTTTTTTAGCAGGATAATGCTCACCCACACCAAGGGTTTCCTAGTAATGTCTCCGCCAGATTGCAACACTTCCTTGGCCCGATTACCAGATTTATGATCAATCAAGCATCTATGGGACCAGCTGGGATTCCAGCTTGAGCAACCTACAAGTGTGTGTGATCTACAGGCCCAACTGTGAGAAAAATACTATATGGAACCTGTATTGGCAGTTTTTGCCAATAAACGTATCCTTTTGCTCTAATATTGCAATCACTTAAATATATAACAAAAAATGCATTGACACCAAGTTTTATTCAATTCCAACAATTCCTTCTGGGTGAGTGTTTTGTCAAGTGAGTCGGAACACAACCTGAGAATGTTACCCAGCGGTTAAGCCCTAAAAGACCCAGGTTGCCGCTTTGCCGTGTGGCTCACCATAATGCAATTGGTGACCAGATGAAACACTACACCAATAAATGGACAAAATCTACAGCTGGACATTTGTGCTGATTTCCAGTGGAGTGTGGCACAATTTGGAATGCATCAGATAAATCCATCAGCCACTCCATTGCATTATTTTCCTCTCACTGTAACATAGTTCAAACAGAATAGGCATGGATTTTGTATGATTCACTGTGGACTATGCAACTTGATATCTGGGTGTCACGTTTCCTACTTCCACTATAAATCTAACCAGGGAGCACAGGTTGATGTTGAGTATGAATTAAATTAAATATATAGACTCAATTGGATCTACAATAGTAGAAACACATTAGTTGAATAGAAGGTCCCCAGTCCAACTTGAATACAATCTCTAATTTTATTGGCTATTGTCTACCGTCTGTTTTGTGAAGGTCTCTATCTTTCATGGTGAAGAATTGACATGACTTTTTTTTTTCCTTTTCAGGTAGGAATGTTAAACTAGACATCAAGCCGGAGGTGTCTTGCCCTCTGCCTCATGACGAAATGCTGACAATACAAGGCAGTGCCTCAGTAGGTGCCACCATCCAGTACCAGTGTGCCTCTGGGTAAGAGAGGGGAATTGACAGAGAAAAAGAGAATGCACTACATATTCTACATTTTGCTCACACTCATTTATCCCCTCCTTTGCAGATCAGTGCTCGTTGGAAACAGTGAAAATTTTTGTCACAAGAACCAGACGTGGCGTACCCCACATCCCATCTGTCACCGTAAGGATGCTTTGTGTGCATGTGATGACACTTAACAGGATTTGCGCAAATTGATAAGGCCTGATGGGGTTGCAGGTAGTAGGAGTTGAAATCTATATTTTCTGTAGAATATGGAAAAGAGAAAACTGCAACTGTCAGGATTATGCATGTGTCTATGCATGTATCCTTATGAGTGTGTATTTGTAAGTGCGTATGCTACAAAGACAGAGAGATCTAGCATAATGGAGAGAAATAAGACCGTGTGGGTGAGCGTGTAGGAGGGTGAGATATTATACTGCCAACTGCTGAATTCGTCTGAATACGTCTTATTTTGGGTTTTATTTTGAAGCCCTTGCCTGCCATCTACAGGTAATAAGACGATACAGCAACTACTGCGCTTTGCGTGAGGTCATAGATTTAAAAGCACTGTTATACAACCCCTGGCAAAAAATTATGGACTCACCATAATCTTTTATGTTACGAAAATTGTTTACTTTTGTAGAATGTAAATTATAGAGGCATGCAACAAAACTTTTTTTTGCAAAATTCCAACCATCTGGTATTGAGAAAACAATAAAAAATGAAAGACAATTGTGTTTTCAGATCAAGTAGAGGGAAAATATGGAATCACTCAATTCTGAGTAAAATATTATGGAATCGTAAAAAAACACTGTACCATTAATACTTTGTTGCACCACCTCAGGCTTTTATAACAGCTTGAATTCTCTGAGGCATGGACTTCACTAATGACAAACAGTATTCTTCATTAATCCATCTCCAACTATCTGTTATTGCTGTTGCCAGATCAGCTTTGCAGGTCAGAGTCTTGTCATTGACGAGTTTCTTTAATTTCCACCAGAGATTTTCAACTGAATTAAGATCTGGACTATTTGCAGGCCATGCCATTGTGTTTATACGTCTTTCTTGAAGGAAAGTTTTCACGTCCTTTGCCCTATGCATTATCATGCATTATCATCTTGAAAAGTCTTCATTAAAAAAACATCCTTTCAGCTGATGGAGTAAGAAATAAATTAAATATAGACTTTATAATTTATTGAAGATGTAATGAATTACATCTCCCCCGTGACTTTACCTGACATGCAACCCCATATCATCAATGACTGTGAAAATGTGCATGCTTTCTTTAGGCAGTCATCTTTATAAATTTAATTGGACTGGCACCAAACAAACATTCCAGCATCATCACCTGCCCAATGCAGATTCACAATTCATCACTGAAGATTACTTTCATCCAGTCATCCACAGTCCATGAGTGCTTTACTTTAGCCCACTGTAACCTTGTTCTTTTCTGTTTTTGTGTTAATGATGACTTTCATTTGGCTTTTCTGTAAATCCCATTTCTGTTAGGCGATTTCTTACAGTTCGATCACAGACATTGACTCCCGTTTCCGCCCATTTGTTTATTATCTGTTTTCTTGTGCATTTTCTTTTTTCAACACATATTGCTTTAAGTTTTCTATCTTGACCCCTTGATGTTTTCCTTGGTCCTGTACCTGTATGCTTCCCTTTTACAACCTTCAGATTTTAGACACAGCTGACTGAAAACAAATAACATATTTTGTAACATTCCATGACGATTTACCTTATTGAAGAAGTTTTATAATTCTCTCTTTTGTTTCTACTGACATCTCTCATGTTGGAGCCATGATTCATGTCAGTCCATTTTGTGCAACAGCTCTCCAAGGTCTGAAAAAGTTTTTTTAACCGATGACTAATTAGCAGATTTAATCTGATGCAGGTGTTTGTTTTATAACTACAAATGACAGATTTCATAACATTTTCTTCAGAATTTAGTGATTCCATATTTTTTCCTCTACTTGATCCAAAAACACAATTGTGACTGACTACAATAATTATATGTATTTCTTTTTTTTGTTGTTTTCTTAATGCCAGAATGTTGGAATTTTTAAAACAATAGGTTTTGTGGCATGTCTCCATGATAAACATTTTTCTACGAAATTATACAATTAAAAGATCTTCCTCCAAGAGTGGTGATATAATGGTTTTTCCCAGATGCTGTACAAACACTTCTTTGAGCGCTTGTTCTTTCACGTGGCTTTCATAAGTTCACATGCTCTCACATAATGCCATGTTGCCTAACAATACAAAATATCAGTGCATAAAATGGTAAAAAGGACATCTGATGCAACATTTACTCTAAAGTATTTTAATGTTGTGGTGTGGGGGTGCAGAACATATCCCAGGCACATACAAACATAGCTGTGTGACGCTCCACCTGGATGGAAGGCATCTCCAAATAGTGTTGTAGTACTTGAGGAGGGTCCTGGTTTTGAGCCCATATACAAGCAGTCTAATTTAAACTTTATTTGGAATCCGAAATTGTCAAGACAAGTCGAATGTGTCTGTGTGATGTAACGTTAATTATACCGTGCTTATCTCTCATACTTCTTCTTATTTGAGTTTCTTATTCTTTCAACAATTTCTGTGATTAATGCGGCTAGACCTTAAAGTACCGATAGTTCAAACATTGTCACGTAGATAACCAGGCTGCGTGGTGAGCTAGGCAGACATTGCCCTCGCACGGGGCAAATATATATTCAAACACACCCTCGCATGTGGCCAAAAGTATTGGGACGCAAGTCATTTACTATCAGCATGTAACATTTCCATGAAAACACTGTTGTAGTTCCTTCAGGAATTTTTTCATTCTTTTATCAATCTGTCACTTATGTATGTCCACAAAGTCTGGAATTATTGTTATTATTACAGTTCTAACAAAACTGTATAGAAAGGATTTTCCTTTATTTCTTTATTGCCTTTATGTTGTGATGTCCGATTAGGTTTGAGAGAAAAAGGAAACAGAATGATCAGCATCATTCGAAAAGTAACATTGACCTAGTTTGGCTAAAACTATAATATAATAATAATTAATACTAGATTTAGCCTATATATTATGTAATGTTATATTTTACATTAAAAAAAAAACTTTTCCAGGTATTGCAAGTTTTAGTCCAAACAATTCCATGGCTATTCACAAATGCAGATGAAAATGACGAAAAGTAATTGGTCAGCACGTAAATGCAAGAGAGGGCAATTTGTGTCTCCATCATGTATGCCATGCATAACCTGACAAGAGGCAACACCTGGCTATATGTCTTTGAATATGCAAAAGAGGTGACTCAGGGTAGTTGGTGTGAAATGACAACAAATAAACTAGGAACAAACTGAGAAAATCAAACATACAAGTGTGTATATGTTGGTATATTCTGAAAGTGTAATCTGGAATAAATTAGATTACACTTTCAAAATATATCAACATATACACACTTGTATGTTTGATTTTTTCAGTTTGTTCCTAGTTCATGCTGTAGGTATATCTTATCTGGAATATATTAGATAAGATATACCTACAGCATTCCCTTTGATGCCAATTGGACAACCTCCATGTTGGGGTCATCCATCGTATTACCCAACTCAGTACATTATTTCTATTACTATTATTTCAAAACCATCACTTACTAATATAATTAATACTACTATTAACACAAACCTAACTATTTCAATGGACATCTAGGCTGCCCACGGAGGATGGGTCTCTTTTTGAGTCTTGGTCCTCCCAAGGTTTCTTCCTTACATTTAGGGAGTTTTTCCTTGCCACTTTAGGTTTGCTTAATTTGAGATTGGCCTGTTAATATAATATAATGTTGTAAAGCTGCTTTGGGACAATGCGCCATTGTGTGTGTGTGTCTTGTAGGAATGCTTTGTCCACCACCAGTGGAAGTCAATTATGGATACTTGGTGGCTGTGCAGAAATCTGAATACAATGTGGGGGATTCAGTTTATTATCTTTGCAAGAAGACCTTCTTATTGGATGGGCCAAACCAAGTTACATGTCAATCAAATGGTACATGGAGCACAGTGCCTTCCTGTCGAGGTAAGGTTACTGTTTCATTATATTTCAGATTTAATCAATGTACTTTTATAAACAGTATTATTATTGTGTTCAAACACATTACCAAACCAGAAATACCTTTGTTTTGTCTCCTCTTGCCATTCAGCTCGCTGTCCAGTCCCAGCTCAGCGCAGCAGAGTGATAGTCGGTGGAGTTAAACTTTGGCCCTATGACCTGACAGACAGCATGGTAGCTCACGGGGAAAATGTAACATTCTTCTGCAAACACCCAGAGAAATATTGCAGTTTCACAGCTACAGAGACCTGTTTTGATGGACAGCTCCCTGCACCTAGCTGCTACCTTGGTGAGATACCTGCATGCTGTCATAAGCACTTTTCCTTTATAATACAAGCATTATCAGAGAAACAAGAAAATGATATAACTCTTTACCCCCACTCTTTCTTTGCAGAACCCACTTGGTTGCAGTATAAGCTCTTTGCTCACCGCTTGGTGTCTGAGATTAGTTTGTGTGAACCTGCTGATCTGGTGTAAGTTCACCATTAGGGTGAAGTTCACCCTAGTCTATAAATGACAAAGTTCTCATTAAAGGTTTCAATGGCACGAAGATAAGCATTACATATGCACAGGAAACAATATCTGAAGCCACGTCTCTATTTTGTGTTTTATAAAGAAACAAATCATTGAGACTTAATAAGAAATAATGTTGGTGTAAAGACATAGTATTGCATACTTGTAGTTTATCAAGTCACTTATTGTATTGTATAGACAAGGTTATGTTAAACTGAATAAAATAATTTTTGTCTGTGTGTGTGTGTGTGTGTGTGTGTATGTGTGTGTGCGTGTATGCGTATATAATACATGCTGTATCAAATTTATAGCATGTTGGCACCCAGCTTATATAGTAGTGAGTACACCCTTACATTTTGGTTATATATAGTATATCTTTTCATAGGACAACACTAAAGATATGACACTTACAATTAGACAATATAAAGTACTCAGACTGATACAATGTAAAGTAGTCAGTCCACAGCTTGTATAACAGAGTGAATTTACTGTGTCCTCAAAATAACTCAACACACAGCCATTAATGTCTAAACCACTGGCAACAAAAGCGAGTACACCCCTAGCTGTACTGTCTTAATGGCAGCAATGAACTGATATAATAAAATAGTTGCAAAAATGTGAGGGGTGTACTCACTATTGTAAGATCTTGTATGTATATACATTACCTCAGTTCAACATCTGGGATATTGATTTGGTCAGGTCAGTAGCAGGAGGGTTGTTAATCAGTTCCAGCTGCTTTGGTGTTAATTAAATGAACAACATGTGCACTAGAGGAGAAACAATGAGATAACCCCCAAAACAGGAATGGTTTAATAGGTGGAGGTCTTTGTCATTTCATCTCTTCTGGTTCATTTGTCACATTCAATAGTTTTGCAGTTGGCTAGGTCAGTGTCACTACTACTTCCATGCTGTGGAATCTGGAGAGGTTGCATAGGTAGTACAACTCCCTTAGGATAACACATCAATATGTGCTATTGCCAGAAGGTTTGCTGCATGTCCCAGCACAGTATTAGGAGTATGGAGGATATTCCAGGAGAGAATTTTAATTTAATTTGCTAGTATATGAAGGACGCTTTATTGAAAGTGGACGATAGGAGATAAGTGGATGAGACAGGAAGAGCTGAAGAAATACACATAGTAGTGTTTTTCAAGACAAAAAACTGCAGGCTAAGTGCAAAGTGAGCATTAAATAAAGGGTAAAACGAATGTCATGTGTGTGCAGTAACAAGTGTAAATGAGGGAGTCGCTTCCACGAGTGATGTGAGGGATGCGTCCCAAACCTTGTGTGCTTGAAGGGTGCATGTGAGTGAAGTCAAGTGGTTTTTATCGTCAATTCAACCATATGCAGTGGAGTGCAGTACACATTGAAACGAAATAACATTCCTCCAGGACCAAGGTGCTACATAAAACAATAGACTACACAATAAAACATAAGTGAATGTGTGCAGTAGCCCAGCACACACTGGCAGGAGTTTTGCACTATCTCGGCCCAAGGAAGAAAGCAGGCCTAGTTGGCTGGGTTGTGCAATCAGAATAACTGGAGGAATTTGCCCAGCTCTTGATACTCCGATGTGATACTCACAGCTACCACTACTTTCTTCAGGAAGATGTGAACTGGGGCCTTGATTAGTTTGGATAATCTCCAGGATACCAAGACCTCAGCGGTCTCAAACCACATGGGCAACTTTGGGCAGGGCAGGAACTTTACATCTTGGGAGAAGCAGTCGGTGATGGAGGGGCTGGTGGTTAAGCGGGGAGGTTGGTGACAAAATCAAGCGTGACCTGGGCCCATGGGCATGCGGGGGCATCCAACGGAGGAGGAGACCAGTGGGTGGTGTACAAAGGAACTTGTTGTAGCGACTTTGGAGACAGGGTTCGGAATGTGAGGTGGATGAGGTGTGAGCCCAGACAATGACGCGATTGCAGAAGTCCTGGTGTACGTAGATCCTCTGGGCTGGGCACTCATGGGGAATTGTAACACTTATGTAGTGCATCCTGTATCTCCTGATTCACCTCCCACTGGACAGCCTGGACGAAACGGGAGGAAAGATGGATGTGCTCCTCGGGGGCACTAGTTTAAGCTCGCTGCTGTGCTTTGTGAGAGTGCGTTAGCCTTGACATTACAGTCGCATGGTTGGTATGTGATGGAGAAGTGGAAGTGGGCAAAGAAGGGGGACCAGCGAGTCTGACGAGGGTTGAGCCATTTGGTAGTTTTGAGATACTCTAGGCTTCTGTGGTCAGTATAGATCAGGATAGGGTGCAGCACCCCTTCCCCCAGTGCTGCCATTCTTTTAAGGTGAGTCTGATGTCAAGTAGCTCCCGGTCACTAAAGGCATAACGTGAGCATGAGGGAGTAGAAGTACTCATTGGGCAAGAGGAAGGGTTTACTTTGGGCAGGAAACCCAAACTGGTCCTCTGGACAGGGCAGATGTGAAAGACGTGCAGGAGGAAAATCACACTATGATTTTTAAATAATGAATTTGCATTTTATTACATAAAATACGTATTTAATCACCTACTAACCAGCAATAATCCTGGCTAATCAGCAATAAGCCCTTCTGTTTTGCACTTTTACTTGTATTACTTGTATTAACTGCACCTCTTTTAACTTACCTGTATAAAAGACACCTATCCACAATTGTGTGATAAGAAGTTACGTGAAAGACACACAATCAATAACACTCCAACCTCTCCACCATGCCCAAGACTGAAGAGCTGTCTTAGGATACCAAGAACAAAATTGTAGACATGCACAAGGCTGGGATGGGCTACAGGACAATAAGCAACAGCTTGGTGAGAAGGAAACTACTGTTGGTGCAATTATTTAAAAATGGAAGAAACACAAAATGACTTCCTTGGTCTGGGGCTCCATGCAAGATCTCACCTCGTGGGGTAAGGATGATTCTGAGAAAGATCAGGAATCAGCCCAGAACTACACGGGAGGACCTGGTCAATGACCTGAAGAGAGCTGAGACCACAGTCTTAAAGATGACCGTTAGTAACACACTACACCGTTATGTTCTGCAGGGCACGCAAAGTCAACCTGCTAACGCCAACAAATGGCCAGGCCCATTAGAATTTTACCAGTGACCATCTGGATGATCCAGAGGAGGCATGGGAGAAGGTCATGTGGTCAGATGAGACCAAAATAGATCTTTTTGGTATTAACATCACTCGCTGTGTTTGGAGGAGAAGGATGAGGACAAGCCCAAGAACACTGTCCCAACCGTGAAGCATGGGGGTGTGAACATCATACTTTGTGGATGCTTTTCTGCAGGACGACTGCACCGTTATTGAAGGGAGGATGGATGGGGTCATCATCTAGATTTTGGCCAACAATCTTCTTCCCTCAGTAAGAGCATTGAAGTTGGGTGGTGGCTGGGTCTTTTAGCTTGACAATGACCTGAAACAGTAAAGAGTGGCTCCATAAGAAGTATTTCAAGGTCCTGGAGTGGCCTAGCCAGTCTCCAGACTGAAAGATCTAAAAAAGATCTGAATGGAGGAGTGGGCCAAAGTCACTGCTGCAGTGTGTGCAAACTTAATCAAGAACTTTAAACATCTTACCTCTGTAATTGCAAACAAAGGTTTCTGTACCAAATATTAAGTTCTGTTCTTCTATTGTATCAAATACTCATTTTATGCAAAAAAAATGCAAATTAGTGATTTTCTGGATTTTTTATTTAGTTTTTAACAGTTGAAGTGTAACAACCATAGGTTGTTAAAACAAGACACTCATCAGATGGCTCTAAAATGGCGCCTACCTGTAAACACAATTAGCTTTCACCATTACATAAAAAAAATGTATCCCTTCCTCTCACTCATCATTGTCACACACTGTGTCTTGCCTCTACACACACACAGAGTGAACCCATGTACAAATGTCACATTTTCTTGAATGTTTTTTGTTTGAGTTTATAGATTTGTATTTCATTAGGATATCTGGCAGACAAAGGTGTTTGCGACTTTACATAATTAATTATCATAATATTTTACATAATAATTTACATAATAATTATCAAATTGCTTTGGTCATGACCTGTATATTACACATTTTGTATAAAGATAAACATTTCGAAGCACTGCTGTTGTCTGACAATATGTGGCCACAAATGGCATAAAACATACATGGCTTTATTTTTCACACCTTACTCTGTTGAATAATATGAAAAATTATGCTATAGCCTCTGTCATACTTGCTTCTTAAAAATAAAATGAAAACATATTCTACATTGCGCCATTTTATTTAAATGACCTCTTATGTGGAAATTTGATTTCGACTTTGAACAATTCAGAAATTCTGAAATTCCACTGTACTGCACATGAAATATTGATGCTAATTTGAGCATTAGGCTAATGATTTATTATTGTGTAATTTGTTTACTAGCATATTATTCTGTAACAACCATTAAGTAATTGTTAGCAGTACTCAGAAGAGGAGGAATAATTACTAGCAGTACTCAGAGGAGTTGGTTGTTACAAACTGTAGTTACTAGTGTTTTTAATATACTGTATGTCCAGACTGTATGTCCACGTAGGTTTACTCTGGGTAGCTGGTTTCATCCGTCATTCTAAAGAATAAAACATAGAATAGCTGGGCACTCTATATTGGCCCTGCATGAATGTACCTGACTGGTATTGATGTAACCTTGCTCCTGTCATGAATAGCCATTTATGTTGATGCAATATTAAACAAACAAACAATGTGGAATATTTACTCATTATTCCTTTCAGTTGTTCCAGTTTAGTCAAATGACAGGATGATTTGCAAGGGACTGTTCTGTTTAGGCCCATCCACAGATTGGATTTAGGCTAGGGCTCTGACCTCTTCAGGACATCTTTCTATCCTTAAGACATGACATTGTTTTTTGGCAGGGTAATTAGTGTTTCTGTTGTGCTGCATCATCAGCCACATGGCAAAGAGTCTCACTGTGGCAGTGTTTCAAAAGAAGCTTCTTCTTCAATCTGCCATGGAGATCAGAATTGTGTAATGCTGGAGATGCCCCATCCCCACACTGTCCACTTAATCTCAGCCATAAAAATAAAGCTACTGGACTTTTGGTAGCTTTACTGATCAATCATGTCCTTGCTTGGTCATTTACTTTGGAGGGATGGCCCAGTTTAGGAAAGGTGTTGGTGGTGCCATACACATTCCACATCATAATAATGCTCTGAACAGTACTCCGAGGGATAGTTTATGTCTCCGAAATCTTCTAAAACCTTTTTTTAACATGTGCTTCAACTTCATCCTAAAAATGACTTTTGAGTCCTTTTTAACCATGGTGAATGTTACTGTGCACTAGTAGTAGAGGAATCATCAAAGAGGAGTCAGTCTCATTCTGAAGATGGTGTGGGCCCGGTGTGTGATAACACGGCATGTCACAGAGCTCAAATCACCTCAAACTTGTTCCTTGAACATGACAACGAGTTCAGTGTACTCAAATGACCCTCGCAGTCACCAGATCTCAATCCAATAGAGCACTTTTGGGATATGGTGAAATGGGATATTCACATTATGGATGTCCAGGTTATAAATTTGCAGGTTCTGTGTGATGCTATAATGTGTATGGACCAAATAAAATGTCAATAAATATTTGCAGCACCTAGTTGAAACTACGCCCTGAAGAGTTAAGGTGGTTCTGAAGGCAAAAGAGCATAAAAAGGTGTACCTGGTAAGTGCCTGGTTATTGTTAATGCATTATTATTACTACCAATACATATAATAAATAATAATAATATGTTATTAAATTGTTAAAATATTATTATTAAATACAAATAATACATGTTTACAGTAGTATTAAAATAAATAATACTAATAATCTAATTTTTCTATAATAATATACTTTTAGTATTTATTTAATTAACATCTAGGCCACCCATGGATGATGGGTCCCCTGTTGAGTCTTGTTCCTCCCAAGGTTTCTTCCTACCATTTTAGGGAGTTTTTCCTTTCCACTGTCACCCAAGGCTTGCTCAACTTGGGATTGGCCTTTTAAGACAGTGTAACATTGTGAAGCTGCTTTGAGACAATGCTACGTTGTAAAAAGCGCTATATAAATAAACTTGAATTGAATTGAATCAATAATTCCGGGTCTAGGGTAGAGCGACCTGGGTCCTTTCTGTGTGGAGTCTGCATGTTTTTCCCGTGTCTGTGTGGGTTTACTCTGGGTACACCGGTTTCCTCCAACAGCCCGAAGACATGTGTGTTACGTTAGCTGGTGTCTCTAAAGTGGCCCTTAGTGTGTGACTGTGTGTGTGTGTGTGTGTGCCCTACGACGGATTGGCGGCCCGTCTAGGGTTGTTCCTGCCCTTGCGCCCAAAGTTGCCGGGTGGGCACCAGCTGTTCCGCGACCCCATGTGGATTAAGCGGAAGATAATGAATAAATGAATGTTGTTATTACATTCTTGTTCCCATGTATCTATTTTTAAGTAACTTCACTTGTCATGTCGCCTGCAAGTCATGATTTAAATTTGCGACATACCTATTTTCAATGCAGCTATCAAATGTATGGTAGCGAAAATTGCATTTTCAATCATTTGAATTGAATAAATCTCATTAATCCATCTGTCCTGTCAGAAGCATGAAATGCGCCACTATAACAAACGCCACGCCCATCGCTTGCTATCCCCGCCCACTCATTCATTCATATTTGGTCTTTCCGGAAGTGCGCGAGGGTCGGGTTAGCCAGTGCCTGTGCGAGCTGACTCGAGGGTGAGAGCAGTTTCGTATTTAATACTGTAGTTTAGAAAGGAAATGTCACGACAGGGCTTCTGATATATTAAGGACATGCAGGGTGACGTTTTGAATAACAGTCCACATAAGCTGTTACCTTCAGAAAGTTTGAAAAGCGGTTTGTAAGCGAGCGGTCTGTGCG
>JAUZSU010182259.1:0-12499 GCA_034780255.1 Parotocinclus maculicauda | reverse complement strand
TTAAGAGTCTTGCTCAAGGACCCAACTGTGGCAGCTTGGCAGAGGTGGGATTTGAACCCTGGACCTTCTGGTCCAGAGTCCGGTACCTTAACTACTAGGCTACCACAGTCCCAGTACCACAGCTTTTGTGGGTTATTGGCTTGCTGTAACACAATGCAAGACAATGCTATAACTTACCTAGTTACCAAATAAATAATTCAGATACACTGCTCACAAAAAATGTTTGTGTTTACCCCAAAATAAAATATCCCCCAACTTCTTGTCAGGTTTGTCCATCTTAATTTAAATGAGTGAATATAAACATTGTACCTGACCACCTGGCCATCTTTGTACTGCTCCAGTGGATTTTCAGTGTACGTGTCCAGTAGATCAGTTATGGAAGCCGAACCGGAATTCCCAAACGGCAGTTTGAGAGTCAGTCCCTTCTGGGGGCAGATTTTCCGCACCATGCCCAAGGTAATGGCTCCCTTCTCGAGAGTGTGCATTCCTATGGAAACACAGGAAGCAGTGAGAGCACCTGAGAGATTTCTGTATGTGTGTGTGTTCATATTACATTGCAGGGACCAAAAGTCCCCACAAGGATAGAAATATCTGACTTTCTTAACCACGTGGAAAATTTTGCTGCTTTTTACAAGAACTGCAGCTGACTTTTTGAAAACCAAAAAAGTCAAACGATCTTCATTAGGTTACTGAACTTAGGTTAAGGATTAGGGAAATAGCATTAATTAGTTACAGTAATCATTATGTAATTGAAAAACCCCCACCATGATAGTGAGACAAACGTGTGTGTGTGTGTGTGTGTGTGTGTGTGTGTGTGTGTGTGTGTGGCACATGACTCAGCAAACCTGCCCTGGGAATGCTGACATTGCCTGGCGCTGCAGACAAAATTCATCCAAAAAATAAATAATTAAAATATATCTGAACGCTTTTTATAGTGTCTTTATTGAACAATCAGCTATATCTGATCCTACAATTGCATTCCACCATTTAGAAGCTTGGTTTCTAGCATAAAAAGCACATCATCTTTTATTAATGCAAATCCTTCTATTTGTAGTCATGTATATTTCAAATGTTACCTATCAGGGAAAGCATGAGGCGCTGCGGCTTTTTGGTGCTGACACCGACGACCTTGGCAGAGATGCACTGGCCGTGTCTGAAGAGCTTTTGTGGGTTATTGGCTTGCTGTAACACAAAGCAAGAAAATGCTATAACTTACCTAGTTACCAAATAAATAATTCACATACACTGCTCACAAAAAATGTTTGTGCTCACCCAAAAATAAACTATCCCCCAATATTAGCTGTGTATGTTTAAATGATACAAAAATACATCTGTAACTCAACAAGTCTGAAGTCACAATACCCAACACAAACATTACTAAAGCTATCAGAAACAGTTGTGCTTTATGTCTTCACTGAACACACAGATTAATCATTCCTAAACAGCTGTTTGGGCAGCACGGTGGCTCGATGGGTAACACAGCTGCCTCACAACAAGAAGGTCCTGGGTTCAATCCCAGGGTGGAGCGGCTTGGGTTTCCTCTCACAGTCCAAAGGCATGCGTGTTAGGTTAATTGGCGTCTCCAAATTGCCATTGACTTGTGTATGCAAAACATCCAAGCCGTGTAACTGGAAACAGCTGCACGCCGGTCCCAAGCCTGGATAAATGGGGAGGGGTGGAGAAAGCAATGGCAAACTACTCCACTATCCTCCCAAAATACTTCATGAATCACATCGATGAAGGACAGAAAT
The DNA here is from genome assembly GCA_034780255.1 of Parotocinclus maculicauda. Lineage (NCBI taxonomy): Eukaryota > Metazoa > Chordata > Actinopteri > Siluriformes > Loricariidae > Parotocinclus > Parotocinclus maculicauda. The sequence goes on along the minus strand of JAUZSU010182259.1, from coordinate 10,748 downwards.
GTGTGGAAATCGTCTCTGCTAGAGAAATACACTCTTCTTTACAGTAGGTATCGTGTATTTTTGGTGGTTTACTGTTAACATAGTGATCATGAAATTTTCCATGTTTTTTTTTTTTTCCAAAGTACAGATTAAACTGTGGCACTTTTCATAAGAGGCTTCTTTCTTGCCACCTTACCATTCAGATCAGCTTTGAGATGGTTGTAGCTTGTGTGATGATCGTAACAGAAGTACACGAAACGTCTTACTATTTGTATGCTTACTAAAAGCCTTTTTCTAAGATGTAGTTATTTCTGTATTATTCAGCTTTATAATACTTCTGTCAAAGAAAAAAAAATCCTGTTATAACATGTCGTGTGTACCTTTAGCGTACTATCACGGTGCCAAATTTTTGTTAGTGCTTGCAGCTGGCGCTTAGTGCTGTCGTGCCAGGCTTTGCTCTCGGGTAAATGTCACCTGTTAGTGATGTCACTCTGAGAGCCCATGTGTTGTCTGATGTCGTCTTTTGTCTGAGGTCACAGACCGACACGTCAGTGTGCTCTATTCTGGACGTTTACATCTATGAACTTTTCATTTCCTTATGAGGACAGATTAAATTGTCTTGTACCTATTATTAAATGAGTTGTACAATTAATCCATGGTCCAGCTGATAATATATATATATATATATTTGGGTGCCCTTGATCACATAACTGAAAACAAGGTTATTGTAATGTTGGCTAACTTTTGCAGGAAGGGCTGGGGGGTATACCAGTGTTAAAGGGATTTAAGGTATGGCGCTGTTTCATGATATGGATTTTTATCCCTTAATATACTCAGAAACAGCGAAACTACAATATGCCCCCCCCAAAAAAAAACAAAAACAAAAAAAACACAAAATGCACATAGACATCTGCCACTGACAAACACATAGAAAAGCTTTAATAAGATCTGGATACTAGTTTCAGAACAGAGCATTCAGCACATGCATCTGAAACTGGTTCTAAAACATGCAGGCAGATTCAAATAATTCTTTGGCTGGACAAATTGAGTACAAATCCTGAACATGAGGCTGGGTTGTGGTTTATTCATCTTTATTCTTTTTTTTAAAGAAATGCGAATTGAATACTTATTTTAAGAAGCACTTTTGAGGTACAGATTATGACCTGAGTGTATGCCCTACTGAGTATTCATCGGTTCTGTCTCATACCTAGCAAGTGCCCTTACTGTCTACTTCCCATATGAGGCATTATGTAGTGCTTTGTAACTGACAGTGGAACATGAAGACTGGTTAATAAGTCAGTTTACCTTGTTATCGATTGTTCATGCCCTCTGCACGTGGTCAGTGTGTACATGCACTTTAACAGCTCAACAGCACAAACACTAGCAACATTTTACCAGTCTGGATTCTTATCTTTTATCTTTCGTTAAGACTTTGTTCAGAGCATCATTATAACGCATGCAAAGCTTTGAAAGGGTATGATAAAAGGAACAAGTGAAATGTACATCGAAGCTGATATGGGGGCTAATGTAAGCTCCTCTGTATGAGATCTGTGGTTTACATTTATAGCTGCTAACTGGACACACAATGTTTTGTGCTTAGACAATTGGGTGTTTTTTTATTGTTATTTCTAGTAAGAAAGGCTCTGAAACTGTTCTCTCAATGTACATTGGTTAAAGCTACTTGTCAATGCTATGTTAAAGCTACTTGTTAAATGTGCAGTGAGCAAAATCGGATTTCCTCACCCTACCTTGACAAAAAAAAAATAAAACCTTTCTAGTGCCATGCTTTTTTATTCATGCTTAATCTGGAGGGAAATACGTAGAAAGAGAAATGATACAAAAATGTTAATACATTTGTGTATGTGGATTATTTGTATGCCAGTGTTAAGTTCAAATCAGGACCAACAGTGTTCATTAGTAAAAAGATTTTTTTTAAAAAGTAAAATGCTTACGAAGATATTTGGAAGGAAATGCAAACATGTCAATCAAGCAGTTTGTACTTTAAGTGTATTCTTACATTTTGACTTGGTAAAGTAACTTTATTATGACCATTTTGAATGACATTATTAGTAATTAAAAAACGAATAAATGGTCGTCTATTTTATGTACTTTAAGTATTGATTTAAAAGCATAAAGCCAGGTAGGGGTCACTGTTGTAGCATTGGGGATTATTACTCGACTTGCCTCCCCATTCTTGATACAGTTGATACAACTGTTTTCATGTGATGCCTGATTGATGCCCAACTTGTGCACCAACACAAGCTCTGGGGTAGGCAAACGTTTGCAGCATTTTGGTTGATTCACTAGTGGTTTTGTAAGGTCCCAGAGCTGAGCTGATTTCTTAATGTATTTGGATGTTTGTTGTAATTTTCTGTCGTATTTAGATTTGAGATGCCTTTGACCTGGGTAGCACAATAGTGCAGTGGTTAGCACTGCTGCCTCTTGGCTCCATTATCCCCTGTTTGATCACAACCCTGGGCTCTGCCTGCACCAGCTAGGCACTGACTTTTCTATAACATGCACTGCTCACAGAAATTAGGGGACATTTAATTAGGGGATATTTCATTAATAAATAAAATGAGGTTCAGCTGTGTGTGTCTGTGTGTGTGCGTGCATGTGTGTGTGCACGCAGCCGTGCTGTGTAGGAAGTTTCTGTTGCCCTGTGACTGACAGGGCCCTGAAAATGTATTAGAACATTTCATGTGAAGGGTAGGGGTAGGTATGTCATTAATAAGCTCCAGTACTATATACACTGATCACAAAAAATAGGGGATATTTTAAAATGAAGCAATTTAAAAAAGAAGCATTAATTTTATTTAATTAAACAAGATAATCAGAGTAGCAAGTGACATATTCATGGGGGTGAACAGAAGCATGGCAAACTGCACATTAACTGGTCAGTAGGGTGTATGGTCACCCAAGACTTCCAAAACACACAGTGATGGGGCATGGACAGGATCAGATTGTCAAGCAGTTCTTGTGGGATCTTCTTTATATTCATTCTATAATATTCACTAATTTTTGTGAGCCGTGTATATGTAATGTCCCCATGTAGATAGATTAAGCGACGGTGTGTGTGTGTGTGTGTGTGTGTGTGTGTGTGTGTGTAAGACAGTAAGAGAGCATTAGTCCTCTCCTCTTACAGCAGCTGCCAGGCATATCTACTCTAACCCCATGCCACTCTTCCCTTCTCAGTTGTAAAAACAGGGAAAGCCTATCTTTCTGATGGTACAATACTTGTCATTTCATTTCGGCTCCACAGGTGCTAGACAGTGTGTTTGCATGTGAAAAACTGTATGCGTGTGGTCTAGCAAATGTAAGTGGGTTCATGTGTTAGTTTGTGTGTGGCTCAGTCTGCATATGTTTTTAGAATGGCTGTAAAACTGACATGGGTGACGCATAAAAAATGTGACATTTATGAATTCGGAGAAGCCACCATTGCATCGGCGTCATTCTGTGGGCAGCATTTGTGTGTGTTCATTCTGCACACACTGTGGACACATTTCTTTTATTGTGTATCAAGTTTTTGTATCAAGTGAAAGCATTGGATAAATATCCACCCTTATACACAGTTTTGATCTGTTGACTGGCAGGGTGTTCAAAAATGATATAGAATTGAACCACTTCACTAAGTACTGGCTACAGTACTTTACTAGTGCCTGATGTATAATAAAAAACGGGTATAATGCATGAAATATATGTTTTCACATTGTAGATTTTAGTCAAACGGTTCTTAAAGGTAATCTAAGGTCAGATTTCCTGTGATGTAACAAAACAGCCACACTACAGTAAGTGGTTAATATGGGGTTATGTCTCAAAGCAGCTTTAGAATATTTCTATTATCTTAAAAGGCCAATTCCAAATGGAGCAAACCTCGTGCCGCAGTGGCAAGGAAAAACTCTCTGAATAAAGAAAGAAGAAACCTTGGGAGGATCAAGACTCAAAAAGGGATTCATCCTTCTCGGGAGGCCTAGATGTTGACATCATTAAGTAATAGTAAAATTAAGTAAATAATACAATTTAAATCAATAATAAATTTGTTAATTTTTAATTTATCTAAATGTAGTTTACTGTATACTATTGATACAGCTGTATCAGAAACATTAATTCTTTCATTTCCATGCCCACTTAAACCATTTCAGAACCATGAGGAACAAGGTGGGATGTAAAAATGGGGTTTGTAAAAGCACTGTTGTGAGGACCAGCAAAAGCTCCCACTGTGTTAAATATGTCATATCTTTGTGGGAATATTTTTATAAACATCAGCACAGTGTCTTGGTAAACATGTTTTAGGGACTAATGATTACTGCAGTTAATAAATGCAAATAAATGCACTTAACATTAAAGCACAATAACAAAGGCAAACATTCTGGACTGTTCTGACATTCTGTTGCTATTTTCTAAAAGAAAAGGCCTTTTTCCTCATAGGAACTTGCAGAATAAGGTCCTTGTAATGTGAAAAAAAACTTTCAGAACCTATTTTCAATTATGTTTTAACGTTTTAATAAGGATTGTTGTTTTAAACTGAAACTCCTTTTATGTGCTCTTCACATTGATTTTGTTTATACAAATTCCTGTTTATATAGAAGTCTTGGTCCGCTGTATGTCCAGTACAGTCCAGTACAGTACACTGAAATGTGGTAAACACTGCCACCTACCTGCTGTTAGCTACTAATATCATTATATTTGGTTGTTTTCTTCCTTGCTCCCGGTGCTGATAATAATCCTGAACTGGATTAAGCAGGCATGAAAATAAAAGAATTATCTACATATTTTTGTAAACATTTAAAAACAATGTTTAACATAAATTCTGGCCTGCTGCCCGATTCAGGATACATGCTTAGCTGCACCTTGTAGATCTGGGAATGGGCACTGAAATTAATACATATCCCCTGAAATGATGACATATCATTTCAAGATAATGAACAAAGTGGATTAATGGAACTTAGTTTTCAGTATTTTAGACAGCCACAGTGAATGGTCTCTTCTATTTAACAAGAACATTTTCAATATTACTTTTGACAGTTTTGTTTCTGTTCCTCTGGACTATGTTAACAGGTTGTGCCAGTACCCATTTGCTGCTAAGTAAGAGCACTGTTTGGCTTGCAGTGACTTTGTGATGCATTTGATTCTTATGTATACTTATGTACTGGATATTTACCATATTCTGGTATTAACTGGTATCACAGTGTCCTTACAATTTGAAGATCCTGCTTCAGTTACTACCAGGCAAAACCACTGTACTAAAAAGCACCATATCATAGATAGAATCACAGCAATGCCATAGGCATATTGTTAGGGTTCCTACCTTCCTCCGGAGCGTTCGGGCGTCCTCGCCGGTCGCCATTACAGAGCAATCGGTGAGGCGGTTTATATCCAGTGTCCTAATCACGACCTGGTTCTGAACAGCTGCTTCTCCTGCTATTTAGGTGTGGGTTTTAACGCTGTTTGGGGCCAGGTCGTCTCCATTCGGTACACGTGCCCGACCACTGGCGCGCTCGCGCCCTCACGCACCTCTTTAGGGATAGTGGGTTACGTCCTGGGGCTTTGAGTGCAGACGGATGCGTACAGGGGGGAACCCCCGAGGTATTTAGTATTTTTAGGGGCACTTTGAGGGTCTCCCGTCCTATACTCGTGCGCTCCTCGCACGCTTGAGCTCATGCTCTTCCACTGTCGGCACTCAACGAGCCTCACTCCAGCCGGCTGCCCGTCCTGAATGGGACGCGCCCCGGCTCGGTTTACTCGCACCACACGTGCGCCTGAGCTCACGCTCACCCCCTGGCGCTTTGCCGCCTTTCGCGATCTGTTTGCATTCACGCTACTCGCGCGCCCGAGTTAATACTCGTTTTTCTGGTGCTTTGCCGCCTTTTGCGTCTTATTTGCATTCGATCTACAAGCATGCCCCGAGCTTATATGCTCGGCTTTTCATCCCTCCGCGTCTTCCGCGATTTACTGGCCGCCCGCGCTACATGCGCGTCCAAGCTTACGCTCCCCCTCTGGTGTTCAGACTACCTCTGTGCCTCACCACTTGGGAGACGTTCCAAATCGTGCTCTCTGCACGCCTCGTTCTCCCTGCACGCTTGCCCCGTTGGCGCTTCGGCACCCCCTTGCGATCAGTTCACGCCTTGATCCCAGTGGGGACGCAACACAAGCGGCGTGCCATTTTATCCTTTTGTTTTTTTTTGTGTTTAGGAACCTTTCGCTCCGCTCTTAATACCCTTTTGGTTTTCCTATATTATTTCCCCATTATTATATCCCGCATCCTTGGATCCTACCAACACCACCACATCTCATAACACATATGTAGTGATTTCCAGGTGCATAATTTGATTTCTCATCTGCTGGACATGGATGACATTTAAAAACCATGTGTGCGATCATAAATACAGAATTGCCACTCTGCTCCTTGTGTTTAGCAGCCCTATGATGACCTGTTGAGCAGTTAAAAACGTTCACTGGCTGAAATCAAGAAGAAAGTATGTGTTTTAGCCTTAATTACCTGATAATGGGGTGCAGTTTGGTAGTTGTCCTGAAATGTCTTGGAGGTGCCGCCATTTTGGCACACACCTTTGTCGTAACTCAGTATTTTGTGTCATGTGTATACTTAGACATAATAGTGTAGTACTGTATATATTTATTGGCACCAGCTAGCAGGATTTTTATGTAAAACCTGGCACGAATGGACCTGGCAACCAACAAAAACACGTTGCTATTGTTTAAATTAGCTAGGACAATCTTTTGAGCTGTGTGTGTGTGTGTGTCTAAACATGTAGGCTAGTGAAAACTTGTTGGATGGGATGACAAAAAAATATATAGTAAAAGCTGTAACATTAGCTCCAACTATATCTTGTGTGCATGTGTGTGTGGGTTAATATGTGCCAACACACTTTTGTTTTATGTAAATATGGCAACTCATGAAATATCTGTGAGGTACCCAAACATTTGCACACAAAGATGCAGAATTTAGCCATATTTAGTATGTATTAGTACACATCAATCAGTTATGTTAATGCACATAATCTTAATTTGCAAAATTGTTACCCTAAGTACTGAAGCTGTTAGACATAATAATTACAGTTTATATTCACTGCCACCAGGTGGCAAGGTTAATCAACTTTAGTTGGACCTGGCAACCAACTAATGCATGAACACCTTGCTGTGTTTATACTGTTTAGAATCAGCAAACACAAACTTGTTGAATGACCGAAATATACAGTAACAATTGTAGCACTAGCTCGCACTAAGTTTCACCTGCGTGTGTGTGTTGTGGTGTTGGTGTGGTTGTGTTTACATCACGTGCCAATTTACACAACGAAAGCTGATGCAAATATGACAACCCATGATATATCTGGGAAGTTGCCAAACTTTTCCACACAAAAATATTCTCCCTCTTGAAATGCCATATTTATTATCTATTAATATTTATTAATTAATTATGTAACAGAATCTTTTTTTTTTGCAAAATATACATATAACAATCGAAATTGTTCTTTTTAAAATGTATTTCTGTTTTTACGTTTTTAACTTTTTCTCTAAACTGTGTCGTTGTCCAGAATACTGAAACTGGTGTGTGTATAGTTAGACATGTAGTTAGACATATTATTATTGAATATATTTACTGCCACCAGGTGGCAGGAGTAATCAATTTTTAGTTGGCTTTATTAACCAAACAACACATGAACACCTTGTTGCTGTTTAAATCAGCTAACACAATCTTATGAGGATATTTGTGTGCATAACACTGACCGAAAGATACAGTAACAGATGTAACATTAGCTCCTGCTAAATCTCACTTCTGTGTGTGTGTGTGTGTGTGTGTGTTTATATGTGGTGCCAGTTCACACAACAACAGCTGGGACTTTCACCCTGTAACAGGTAGCTCTTCAAGCTTGAGAGTGTCATGCACACCCGGCTAATCTGTGCCAACAAACATTCCAACTGTTAATTTTATGTAAGCATGGCAACCCATGCACAGAGGTAGTCCAGGCTATAATATGCCTTTGTGCTGGCATACTAAATGCAGATGTGGCCTAGACTCATAAACACAGGCTTAGACCCAGAATATGTACTGTACCTCAAACACCAGCATCTCTCACTGTGCGTAGGATGCATTAGATGTTAAGGGCTAGTGTAGCATCTAAAGGGATGGAATGCTAGGCATGTAAACTTAACACTGAAATTTACAAGCCTGTTCTTATTTGGCAAGTTTCTAAATAACATTGTTGCAACTAGTAATAAAGGGTGCGTGTTCATACTGGTTTGGTGTAGGTTCAAGTCAGCACTACTTATAACTTAAATAAAATTACACACTATAATGAAATTACACACTAAACCTGAAGAGAAACTATAAACATTGTTTTTAAGATTTAACTATATAGACCAAACTATTTAAAAAAATCCTATACATGCTTCCTCTGAACATGTCCTGTCCTGGAATACTGGAAGCATAACCATTCTGGAACCACTGAGACATGAACCCAGGTGACTGTGGTGGGTTAGCAGCATGTCACCCTGCCATACTAGAGGCTTCATCTAAACTTACATAGCCTGATATAATGTTTTCATACATCAAGTATAGAATACTGTCTGTGAAAATATTTTTCTGTTTTATTAATTAATTTTTTACATTTACGTAATTAAACAGACGCCCTTATCCAGAGTGACAATTAATACAGTCTTACAATCCAAACAGTTGTGGGTTAAGGTTGCTCACGGACCCAACTGTGACACAGGTGGGATTTGAACCCTGGACCTTCTGGTCCATAGTCCAGTAACCGCTAGGCCACCACAGTCTCATTTTGTCAATGTAATAAAATAAATACACAGAAAGCCCAGACATAAGTTACTTAATTTTGTTAAAGGTAATAAACGATTACTTAAACTAACGACTGAAGCTTATAATATACTTAATTCTGTTTTTTTTTGTAAACTTTCAATGGTGTCAGTGAGACCAAGTGAACTAAAATAGAGGGCAAACATATACAAAGTAACTAGATTTTCTTTTGAAAATAAATAAACTTTTTCAATGAAAAATAATATAATATAAGTATATATATTAAAAAACCAATGATAAAGGCAACCTTTGGCACGTAAATGTTATTTTAGTTTTTTAACTAAATGCAGCTGCTGAATGTAAAATAAAGCAGAGATGAATTACTGTGTCTTATTTTTCTTTACAACAAGTATTAAGTACAAGTATATAAATATGTCAAATAAATGTATTAACATGTATAAAATCTCCAACTAGGTTGCATACACTTGCATGTATGCTATAAAAAATAATTGCATTAACTTTATTAAATACTACTTAAACGAAACGAAGGAGCCTACGCTTTTTCTTGTCCTGCATTCTGTCGGCTTAATGTACTTTTTCATTTCTAGGTCTTAACTGATGTATGTCATATTTTGTAATTCCAGATATTTACATAAACTTAGCGTGTGTTTATATATTTCTTTGTGCCACTTGCAAAAATATAGTTTTTTGCATAGAACCTAATTGACTCAGTTCTAACTAAAACCTTAACAAAAAACGCTAATCAACTATTATAAACAGCACTCTCAAATAATTATGTAAAAATAACTCCTGTGCGCATGCGTGCGTGTCTATGTGTGTGTGTGTGTGCGTGTCTGTGTATGTGTGCGTGTGTGTGTACACACACTTGTGCAGATTACTCTTGTTGTTCCCTTGGCTGATGACTCACGATGTGTGTCCTTGTCTGTACATCCGTCTCCCCCATGTGACATCATGGCTCCAGCTGTTACATTAGTTACAAACACTCTTTCACACACATCTTGTCATAAACACTTCAACAAAAGCACAATACAACAGAGACAAAAGTAAAATGTTATACAGTGTTGTACTGCAACTCTCATCGGTCTGAAAGCTGCATTTAAAGTCCAAAGCCTAAAGTCTTTATGTGCTATTATACCTGATGGTCCAGGGTTCAAACCCCACCTCTGCAAAGCTTTTGGGTCTTTAAGCAAGGCCCATAACCCACAATTGCTTGATGGAAATAAATCCCATATCCAGTACGTACAGTGGTGCAGTAATTCCTACTGGAAGTTTCTCCCATCTGCACACAGCATCTTTGTAGCTCAGTCCGAGTGACCATTGGTATATTGGTCACCTCTATTACCAAGTCCCTTCTTCCCTGATTACTTAGTTTAGTGGGAATGCCGGTTCTAGAAAGAGATGTAGTTGTTCCAAAATCCTTCCGTTTAAGAATTATGGAGGCGACTGTGCTCGTGGGAACTTCCAACATCCAACAGAATTTACCACAGGTGGACTCCCACAAAGGTAGAGAAATATCTCAGATGATCAAGAGAAATGGGAGAACTAAACTTGAAGAAGTCTCATAGAAAAATGTCTGAATACTTATGCACATTCCAAATTTTAGTTTATTTTTTTAATGCCTTTGCATACAATTAAAAAATCAGTTTTTTACTTTCTCGTTATGATGTATTAAGTGCAGGATAATGGGCAAAACCTGATTTTTGACTTTTAGCACACTGCCTCTATAACAAAATACAGTCGATTCCGGTTAATAGGACCACCGGTTAATGGGACCAGTCGCTTATTCAGACCAAATCCTAAAGTACCGAAACAAATCCTATTATATACGTGTAATGTTATCTGCTTATTTGGACAAAAATCCAGCTTAATCGGACCAAAGAACGTGTACAGTATGTAACATCCGTGAAGAAACTCTTCGTCTCTGGCATCACTACCCGAAAACTCCCGAGTTTCTCCCCAGCCCTCTACTGCCACC
>JAUZSU010182248.1:0-12500 GCA_034780255.1 Parotocinclus maculicauda | reverse complement strand
TATATATATTGCATAAAATTAATATTTGATACAATAGAAAAACAGAACTTAATTTTTGGCACAGAAACCTTTGTCTGCAATTACAGAGGTCAGAAGTTTCCTGTAGTTCTTGACCATGATTTTGGCCTACTCCTCCATACAGATCTCCAGATCTTTCATCATTCGGGGTTGTTGCTGGGCAACATTGAATTTCAGCTCCGTTCAAAGATTTTTATTGGGTTCAGGTCTGGTGACTGGCTATACCTGGTACTCCAGGACCTTGAAATGCTTCTTAGAGAACCACTACTTAGTTGCCCTATTTGTGTGTTTCGGCTCTGGATGACCCAGCCTTGACCCATCTTTAATGCTCTTAACCAAGGGAAGGAACTTGTTGGCAAAAATCTTGTGATACATAACCCCATCCAGCCTCCTTTCAATCTGATGCAGTCGTCCTGTCCCCTTTGCAGAAAAGCACCTCGAAAGTGTAATGTTTTAACCGTCATAACTCCTTCTGCATAACCCCATAAATAGCATTTTTGCTGTTTGACCTTGTGAAGCACATGTAGTTGTACTGAAGGATTCCCAAATTGCATTCCCAAATCCCAAGTGCATTATTCACCATTCCCTACATTCCCTATATGAGTCTTTTCACCTATAGTAAACAAAATTGCTTTACTATTGCTGAATATCAGTAGGTTTTGTCACAAACACACTCATACTGTTAATCACTTCTGTGATAACAGCTTGCACGTGCTGTTTGTCAAAATCATTGTTTACATTAACGATACTGGCGTCACTTCGAAAGCATGCTTACAGCTGCACCCTGTGCTCTTCAGGATACACACTGGACCCTTTATGACCCTGACTGGGACAGGGAGAAAAAGCATAAAAAATAGGTCACTCATATGGCTGTACAGTGGTATTTTAATGAAAAATTATTTATCTAAGATCAACAGGAGCAAGATAAAAAATATTGTGCAAATAATGTGATCAAATACTGTAACAATTTGACAGTGCTTGATTTAAGTAAACATTGTTTACTAGGTACCTAGTGTACTAGATGGTCCAGGGTTCAAATCCCACAGTTGGGTCCTTAAGCAAGGCCCTTAACCCACCATTGCTTGAATTGTAAGACTGTGTCAGTTGTAAGTCTGCTAGGGCGTCTGCGAAATGCTGTAAATGACTTTGCTCATGCATTCCAGATGCCGGGGTATGTATGTAGCTCTCATTCCAGTGCTTGTGTTTCAGGTATGTGGAGCGTGTATCTGACATCCTGAGGCAGAAACTGAAGCAGGCTGAGATCCTGGTGCTGAAGCAAGCCACTCTGGCGGAGAGGAGGCAGGAGGCGCTGGAGGAGCAGGGCAAGCTGGAACCCCGCATTGACCTGCTTGTTGCCCAAACAAAGGAACTACAGAAACTGGTACTATAGTCTGTTGGAAAGCTGTGATGTTGTTCCCTGTTGTTGATGTTGTAACTGATTATTTAATAAAAAAATGACATAGGAATTATCTGCATGAACGAGGAAACCAGAGTAAACATGTTCTCTCTCCTTCTCACAGATTGAAACGGACATCTCAAAACGATACAACAACCGACCAGTTAACCTTATGGGTGTTCATGTGTAAGCTGCTTATTCCACAAAAGAAACATTTCACCAATAAAGATCTTTCATTTCATTTCAACTATTTGTATGGGTTAAATTAATTACAAGCAGAACTGACATATTAGTCAAATATTTATGTTAATAACGTGATTTATAAAATTGCTTGAATTTTTTGCTTGCTTATATATCGCCCAAAAGTAAGGCCTTCCAATGAAATAGCGTTGCAGAGCCATACGAGCAAACAACAGTAAGCAGAATGCATTTATTAGTTTTAGATTATTTTATTTTATTTTATTTTCATCATGTTTAGTCAACATTTCATAGCACCATTTCTGATTTAAGCTCATCAGTTCCTGTTAGCTCGTGTGCCATTTGACAAAGAATGTTACAGTTACTCCCCGATTTATGATGGCAATACGTTGTGGCATTTCCATTGTCAGTAAAATTGAGCGTAAATTAAGGAGTTTAATATTTACTTTATATATCATAGTGCCATATTAGACAACCTTTCCTCACTACATTTCCTAGCACTTATCTCTCCTGCTACGCAACTCTACGTCACACACTTCTGAGTGCTGGTACGTACTGTAGTGTATAGTGTAACCATTGGGCAAAGTCATTAACACATAGCTTATTTTATACCAAATTATAATGCTTACAAAAAATAGATCCTTTATTTAATAATAAGAGTGAGAAACAAAATAAAACGATTACTACTTGACCACGGCTTTTCCTCCTGTCAGCTAAGAGCAGGCTCACCAAAATTGTAGAAGACTGGAAAAACATTGATTCTTCTGCAGGGCCTCCATTTCTGCCTTGTCATTTGGATTTTAGGGTCAGAATTTGGCTTGTATCAAAGGTTCAGGTTGTATGAGTATTATATTGTTTCTGACCAAGTCCATCCCTTTATGACCATAGTATACCATCTTCTACACACCATGTACCAAAGCTCATGAGCTTCCAAATAATCTCAAACTGGTTTCTTGAACATGACAATGTGTTTACTGAACTCAAATGATCTCCAGTCAACAGATCACAATCCCATAGAGCACCTTCAGGATGTAGTGGAACAAAAGATTCACATTACTAATGTGCAGCTGATAAATCTGCAGCAACTGCATGCTTCTGTCGTGCCAGTATGGACCAAAATCTCTGAGGAATGTTTTTGTTGAATCTATGCAATGAAATAAGGCAGTTGTTCTGAAGGCAAAAGTGGGCCCAACCCGGTTCTATCCAGCTGTACCTAAAGAAGTGGCCGGTGAGCGTATCTTTGGAATGCTTTTTCGTAGTTAACGTGAGTTTCCATACTTGAATGAATATAATGCATATCTATAAATAATACCATACTGTACAAGCAAGTAACCTTGAGTACAGTATATGGTTTCACTTGAGCCATGCCAAGCAAAGCCAACAATGCACTAATTACATTTTAATTAATCCCAGGTCTGGGCTGAAGTATTCAGGTCAAACATAAAACTGCTGTTTAAACTGGCATGCCGTTATTTCCAGGTATGTTTGTTCTGTAGGGTTCTTTAAGGCTATGTGGTACATTACACATGGTTTCTAGTAGACCGTAAAATCATTTTGCTTTTCATCACATATTAATTGTAACTGAAGAATATTTCCAAGTGGCTTTTTGATTGTCTGTATCAGCGATAACGTTCAGTATTGTTATATGTGAGATATCATATCAAACCTAAAGCGCGTTTCCAGTATAATATAACACTTCTATTTATCCAACTCGTGTCCCTCAGAGCGTCATAAAAATCTCCCAGCAGCCCTCGGTGCTCCATCACTGTGTCATCTCCCTCATGCTCCAGGGCAAGCTGCATAATCACATGTCTCACACACATTATGCTCACAAGATTGAGCATTTAATGACCATTAGCTTGCTATTATTGCACATCCCTTGCATATAAAAGTCAGGGTGTGAGGAGCAGACATTTTCAGCTTTGGGTTTTATTTCTTATTGTTAAAACAAATAGTTAAATGAAATTAACCTTTGGTTCTGTGACTCTTGCTTGCTGTCTAGGTCATAGGCAAGAAAACATTAGCCTTCAGCTCTTGAGTGGTATTGTTCATCATCTGACACACACACACACACACACACACACATATCTCTGTCCCCTTTGTCTTCCTCCTCCTTTCCCCCCACTCTGATGAGGCTTATGATAATCAGAGGGACTGTGTCTGCCCAGTCATTGTCTGTGCCATCCATCAGGCCAGGCACACACACACAAATCCATAAACCTCAACAGCAGCCATTGTGAACATTTTCTCCCACTAGACATGAGCAGAATATGACAATAAGCCAGATCCTCATCAGAAACCTCAACAGCAACAACAGCATCCTCACGTTGATTACAAATGAACTTCCATCTCCACATTCGATGATAGACCTAATTTCTTTGGGTCCCCCTCAAAAGTCCTTCCTTTTGGCTTCCGTCCTGCATTTGTTTTCCACATTCTCCCTGTCCCTGCACTGGGCAGATGCTCAGAGGCACTGGCCAGAGAAGGAGCCACGCTACTATGCCCCAGAAGACTGGGGTTGCCAAGACAACTGGCCCAGCACCCCTGCTGTTGTCACTCTGCTTGTGTCGCTCATTCATTGATTACCTTCATCTCGGCAGCACTCTGCATGCAGCACACATTGTTCTCTATTGCCAATATCCACACTAATACACCCAGTGTCTCATGCATCTCTCGTTAATGCAAACCTAAACACAGAACCAAGGCAGCGCACAGACATAAGGCACGAAGATCAAAATGGTTTGCTTCCTGATTTAATAACAAAAGAGTACATACATAAAGCTACATTTGAATCATAAGGACCATAGTATAGTAAGAAATACAATTATGATACAATGGAATTAAATGTTCACACCTTTTGTGCAGTGTAGATACTACACATCAAACACAAATCATAAAAAATGTGTACAGATTCACATTAATTTCTACTCCTAGAGCTGGCTAATTATTTGTTTGAGTTTATTTGCATTTGACATGGATGCTTTCACACAATAACCTCTTCAAGACAGTCCAAACATACATGATGGACATTACGATATCGTATAGGTCTTCACCATTTTTGCGAGTGAATAAGGCTAGTTTATGAGACGACACAAAACTGACCACGGCTAATCAGACATTTGACTTTTGTCCCGACGAATCCAACTGATGGCCGCTTGATCTCGGACAAGACAGACTCAGACCTTTAGAGTCTGGAGCAGAGAGCGGAGGTTTTTTCCTCAACCGTTTTGCTTCATTTTGCAGTTTCTGGCGGATGTAGCCCTTAATCTCTGCGTCAGTCTTTCCAGGAAAAAAATACTGCACGGTTCCTGCAAATGATTATATAGATTATCTCCTGACACCACGAGCCCATGTATTGTAAATGGTGACAAACAGAAGGCTGCAAAATATCAACCAAATTTCTCCAATGTGATAGTTTTACTCATTGACTCAACTATCATACGTCAACTTCAGTCTGCTTACATGTTTATTTTGTTATTATTTCATTTACCCCCCTGTGATGACCCCTCTTATCGTGGTCAGGGTCACATGGGAGTCTGGAGCCTCTCCTGGAATTTAATGGACACAGGAAGGGGTGCACCCCACTTTAAACTGTTGTGGAACTCTGGGATGGTCCCCTACCTCAGGCATGGACTGGACTCAAATGCTGATGGTGAGCTAATGAATTGTCACTGCCCCACCCAACAACCCCTTGAATATTGAGTTAATGATGGCGTCACTGCGATTCTGGAACCAATGCTAATCCATGCTGATTCTGCCTTGTATGAGGTTTGTAACTGCACCAGTCAACCTCATGTTGCAAGTTGTTTCCAGCAGTTAAGCAGTTAAAATCAGCCATTGAATTGTTTTGAACTTCTTAAAGGAGAGCATTGACTGCCCACTCGGTATACAAGAACTCACAGATGCCCAAGAGTGATATCACAGACACAAATTCCATCCGCCCTATTCAAAGAGCAAACATAATGCTCTCGCTGCCTTTTGCCCACCAACGGCTGAAGCATAATTAAAATCACAGCTCACCCATCTTTAGTTACCAGGATAAATGTTGTTCTGTTACACAAAGTTTACAAATGTGAATCGTTTTATACTTCCAGACATCTATTCCTATTTGCTGAAGAAAACTATTTGACAGGATAAAACATTTTTTTTAATCCTAAAACTGTATCACCATTGCCAGGGTATTTGTCACCCTGTACAGAGTATATCCATCAAAACTCAAATGTGCAGTTACTTACTCAGTATAGCTTGCACCTCTTCAGTTGGCAGAGCAGGTTTGGGTTGCCCCCTTTTGTTGTACACTACACCGGAGATTGAGTGGGATGCCAGACAGTCTCTCTCGTAGAGTCCTCGTAGCAGATCATTGGTCAGCTTCTGGGCAGTGGTTCCTGTGTTACACCTCTCCAAGAGCTCAGGAGTGATAAACTGAAAGAAATTTCAAAACGACTTATATTGTTTCACAGACTACACAATATAATGCCATAAATGTACTGATACTTTAGTCTATACATGCTCTACAAATATTTGCATAAGACGCTCAGGTCACTGGGCAACACAGTGGTGCAAGTGATCGCTGAACAGACTCGGAGATCTCAACCTGAAAACTCTGGCATGTAATGGGCTACATGGTTGCACTAAATTCCCCCAGTGTGAGTGTGTCTGACCAGTATGGGTATGCGTGGTTTATATAGCTGGACATAGCAGAATCATATAGTAGTTAAAATACGTTGCACTTAGAATAATTTTAAACAATACTATTAATTAAAACAGACTGTACTGTAAAATACTTAACTTTTATAAAACATGAAACTCTTACTGAAAACGAAAATGAAAAAAGAGTGTTTTCTCTTCAACACTGATTCTCTTTGCTGTTTGCAGGTGTTGCAAGGGTTCGCTAATACTAGTTTTATGTATTTATATAAGACAGATTTTTATATCCTATTATAATTTTCAAGATTTCAGTCGTTAAAGCACACAGGCGTTGATCTGATGGACGATAAATGACACATACCTGTAATGATCTAGCCTTACTTCTGTCACAATTAGCCATCAATGCTAAAGCAATGTTCAATAAACAAAATATAAATCAAATCTACAAGACTGATTACCTACATGGTTGCATTTCTAAATTTAAAGAAGTCAACAACCAATCTGGTGGACAATTTCTGTACAACATGTTATATTTCATTCTTTTATCCACATAATCCTGGTCGTGGTCATGGGAAAACCTTTACTTGGCTCGACACAGAGTGCAAGGGAGGAACAATACTAGACATTGCACCAATGCGTCCTAAGGCACATACACACACAAAGGGCAATTTAGAAACACCAATTAACCCAATGCATGTCATTGGAATGTGAGGGGAAAGCCAAGCAGACAAGGGGAGGACATGCAAACTCCACACATGCAGAGCCTGGGGTTGGGATCGAACTGGGGATCTCAGAGCTGTGAGGGGATAGTGATAACCACTGTATCACCTTTAGTAAATTTTAACCTAGAGCTGAGAGCTTAAATCATGTATCAGAGAGGTGACTAAAAAGGTATGCATATCAAAGTCTGGTTATTTTGATGTAAATGTAAAGGTTAAAATGAGCACACATTATAATATTTATTTATTTTTACATTCAGTAAAGTTAAAATAAAGTAAAAAGCAAAAAGAGCACTTGGGTGGTGCAGCAATCGTAAATGCTAGCCCACACTGCAGGAACCAAATCCGGACAGTGCCTTCTAGCTGGGACAGGTGTCATATGCAGGCCCTGCTGCCTTTTTCTGGTGGAGGGTATGTCAGCCAGGGAACCAGTGCAACAATGGACTGGTGTCCCATCCAGATCACTAACGCCTGTGTTTTGTATGGACAGCTAATGGGACCACTTGATCATGAAAAGCGGGGTTAAAGCATGGAAACAGAATGAAAGAAGGGAAACTCACACTGCACTAATGGCTAGCAAGGTCTCAAAGATTAGACTATAATATTATGTGAATTAAACTAGTATTGGTTGTAAAGTTAAAAACAATTTCCACGTTACATAGCAAGCTCATTAATTTTAAGTTCATTATTAAATTGTGTAAATGAAACTAGCAGCCTAGTTTGCTACACTACACTTTTTTGTGTACAGTTTTGTGTCAGTTGCTACTTGGTAATGACTACATTTACATTTATCTCATGTAGCAGACGATCTTATCCAGAATGACTTACAGAATGCAATCCAAGAAATTGTGGGTAAATGGCCTTGCTTAAGGACCCAACTGTGGTAGCTTGGCAGAGGTGGGAATTGAACCTAGGACCATCAGGTCCAGAGTCAAGTGCCTTAACTGATAGGCCGCTAGGCTACCACAGTCCCTAAACTGGGTGATAGTATTTCCAGAATGTTAATACTACACATTTCTACATTCAGCTGGACAGAACAGTACACATTTTTATTACCACACTGGTATAAATAGATTGTGCTCTAAATCTAAGTATATAAATGGTAAAGATATTAAACATATACAGATAATAAGCAAAATATCAAATGTACCTCTGTAAAGAGTCCATCTCTGTGTGATGTCTCACTAGATTTCTGTGTTAAAGTGTCCTGCTTGACCCACTGCCCATTCAGAACAGCAGGGACATAGGGCATAGTTGGCATTAAAGGATCCACTTCCATGGTCACTTGCATGGGGCTAGGGGAGACAGGAAGAGCTGTCTTCTTATCTCCATTAGGCCACATTTGGGTCCTCTCGATGAGGGCCTCAAGGTTTTTGGCCAGCTTTCCGCATGCTGGTGGTGAAAAATTAAACAAGAAAACAAGTAATGGTGTGCAAGGACACAACAGAAGCTCACAGAATTTCCAGACATACAGTGGGACTCATATTTTCTTAGTGTCATTTATTTAGTTTATTTAGGTGTTCCTGACCAGTCCTCCTACCTGTTGTCTGTGTATTCTGTGGAGCTTTGCCTCTTTACCACGTTCCTCATGTGTACTACCCTGTGCTACACACTTTGATTTATTACTGTGAATTTGGATCATCATCATCATCAACATCATAATTTCAGGAATTTCAGCTAGTGTTCCGATAGCAGGTTCAACCATATTTGAAATTTCCGCGAGATCTTTCAAAATCAAATCCCTAAACAGTTCGTATATATCAAAAACATGCTAAATCCGATACCTGTAAGGCAGCGTAGTTGGTCTTTCATATTCTCCATTTCTCTCTGCATGCATAAAACCATGGCGATTAACTCCATCTTCGAATAAGACTGCAAATACTGAGCCTCCTGCT
This sequence comes from Parotocinclus maculicauda, assembly GCA_034780255.1. NCBI lineage: Eukaryota > Metazoa > Chordata > Actinopteri > Siluriformes > Loricariidae > Parotocinclus > Parotocinclus maculicauda. Next base: position 3,627 of record JAUZSU010182248.1, on the reverse strand, counting down.
ATAAAACAGCAAAGTTCAGAGGAGTCCAACATGTAAACAGCATGCTTTGCAGAATGAGGAGTCTCCAACTTGGTCTTACCTCGGCAGTAGAGTGGCTCTGGTCAAAGTTGCCTGTGGGAGAGCAGTCAAAGCTGCAATCCTGTCAAAAAACAAATCAAAACAACAAACAAAAAAAGACAGACCAACAAAGTGTAAAGATGACGCTTGAAGATCAAAGTTCTCAAATAAAGTGACCTTTCTATTAAAAAAACAAAAGCACAATGCAAACAACAGCAGAGAAGCAATGAGATGTTGAAATATGTTAAGAAGGCTCAGTAGACTAATTGATGCCCTCTGTACCATGCCTTAGACCTATTGTTCTCCACTGGGTAACAGGCATGGCTGCCTTGCCCTGCCATACTACAGCTGCTCCACACCACAATACTTCTCTTCTGCGGTAAAACTCGACCAAAAAGTACAAGGGCAGAGAAATACATTATCCAGAAGACACTGCTGTACTATCCCTCTTACAGACTAAACGTGGTAGGTTTGATCCTATGTCTCTGCTCTTCCGATCTCGCTAAAACAAGCAAACCTTGCGAATATCAGTAAAAGTAGTCCAAACCCTCATGTCCAACTTCTGGATCTCTTCGGCTGCTGATGGATCTTCCTCCGGTTTCTCTTTGGCAGCATCCATTTGTTTTCTCCGTTTCTGCAGCCCGTGCTGTCGGACAGGCGGCTCGTGTCATTCTCATTACTCTTTTTTTTATTCCAGACAAATATTCCACAGTCATAGCCACAAACAAATGTCACGTAAAACACTCAAAAAAGCTTGCCAGCATATATCTTACGTAGAATTGGTCCAGTTTTTGCTCTTCTTTCTCGTCCATCTCCTCATTTTCGTAGTCGAGGACGCGCTTGGCTTTTGTTTTCCTTCTCATTTCTCTGCCATTATTTGATTATTTGCGCTCACAGAAACTGTGCCCCCCTCCGCGGAATTATGCAGGAGGCTCCGTGCACAAAGGCGACAGCTAGCCCTGCCTGTCTGATGTGGAATAAGCACGCCAGGAGCTCGTGCAGGAAATTAGACTAGTTTAGTTGTAACACTTGGCTGATCCACGGCCAGACACAGCTGAGGAAATTAGAAGCGCTGGTTTGGGAGCAGAAGCGCCCGAGCGTAACGTGGCGTCTCAGCTCTGATTCTCACTGATCAATGGGGTGTGAGGATCATCCCAACTCTCCATGCTCATACTCACTGTGTTTATACAGCGGTACCACCTGATTCTCCTCGTTATGAACACTTTTGGGCTAGCTAGGAAAACTAAGAAAGTTTGATCTGGTTTGAATCAAACGTCACGCTGCTCTCTATGAGTGTCATCTTAAAGAATATCGATTATAATACATCCTGTCCTTTTAAGATGTTTTCTTGTACCAAGAAAAACGTAGCCGGGCCTGATGGTGTCTGTTTTTATGCATTTGAATAAGGTGACACAGTCATTTGCCACAGTCCAGACCTTTCTTCACAGTCCAGAGAAGCAAGGTCTGGACTGGCTGGTGCCAGTGTAGAATCTACATTCTTTCTCTGGTACATCTAGGGTTTTCAGTGGGTACTCCGTCATTCTGAAAGCATGTGTTAAGTCAGCTGGCATCTCTACAGTGTCCCAGTGTGTGTGTGTGTGTGGGTGTGTGTGTGCGTGCGTGCGCGTGGGGACGCTGCAATGAACTGGCACCCTGTCTGGGATTGATTCCTCTCATGTGTAACATTATTATTTACAGTTAACAATAAGTTGCTCTAGAGACTTGGCATATGGACTGGCCAATACCTGTGATGTAGATTGCATGTTTTCTCTGAGTTGGCATAAGCGTCCTCTGGATATTCCAGTTTCTTCCTACATTCCAAATACATATTACTGCTGTTTCCAAAGCTTCCCAGTGTATATGTTTGGAGGAGTAACAGGGGGTGTGGCTGTGCCCAGGGGGTGTGATTTGTTTCAGGTATCCCACCTTTCACCCTGTGCTGCCTTATAGGTCCTGTTCTCCGAAACCCTTGAATATAAGTAAGTGTCTATGGAATGTGAGTGAGTTAAGGATGCACTGCTTGATGTAGTGGATATAAAATAAGGTAATGAAAAGTAGCACTCTACTATCCCACTTTTTCATTTCAATGTGTCAATCACTTTTAAATTCTTCAGTGACTGACAAAGTTTTTAAAAGTCAGTATTTGAAGTTCAGATTACTGACAGGCTCTGAAATTCACAGTGACTATACAATCAAAACTTTACTTCTCTGATAAAAGCTCTTTGTCTTACAAAATATAATTATTTATATGTATTTACTAATTTTCTATTTTTAAAAAAATCTGGGATGGGTAAGGTTTGATATGTCACTTTTTTTAAAGAATATTTTTTATTGATTTTCAAACATTTTAACACCAAATCGAACAAACAACAACTATATTACAAACAGTTTGACAAAATAATAATTAAAAAAAAGAAATAGGTTAGCAAAATATAAAAACATGCGTAGATAGGGTATACACATGCATGCCCACAGAAACCAACACAAATATCAATGTATAAACCCAAGTAAATTATGCATGTATATAAAATAAAATAAAAGAATATATAAATAGATAGATAAAAATAATAAATAAATAAATAAAATTAAAAAGGGAAATAAATTACAAGTTTAAATAAACAAAAATGTAAGGATTAAGAAGTAAGGTGACTTGAGTCCCCTGAAGGTAACCGTGGTAAAGATTTGATCAAATCTTTTGAAAAATTGTATAAAGGGAGACCAACACCTATAAAAGTTGTCAGATGAGCCCCTCAAACCAAACTTAATTTTCTCCAGATGTAAAAAGAACATGACATCTTGCAGCCAAAGTGAATAGGAGGGGGAAAAACATGATTTCCAACTAAGAAGTATTCTTCTCCTGGCCAGCAGGAGAAAGAAAGCAATACTGTCCAGTGCTCTGGAGTTCCATTGGGTTCTATCGAGAGGGACACCAAAAATGGCGATATGTCACTTTGATGCAATGTAAAGTAGTCAGTCTACAGCCTGTATAACAGTGAATTTTTCTGTGCCCTTAAAATAACTCAACAATAAAAGTGTGTACACCCCTAAGTAAAAATGTGCCCACTAAGCAATTTTCCCTCCCTGGTATTTTGCAACTCGACGTGTAACAAGGTCGCGGGTGTGTTAAATTTGGTGTTATCACTCTCACTATCACATTCACTCATACTGGTCATTGAAAGTTTAACATGGCACCTCATGGCAAAGGACTCCCTGAGGAGCTGAAAAAAGAATTGTTCCAGTCAGTCCTCAGACCATATGCCGCACACTGTATCAAGTTGGTCTGTATGGCTGCCATTCCAAAAGAAAGCCTCTTCTAAAGATCATGCACAAGAAACCCCAAAAACATTTTGCTGAAGACAAGCAGGCTAAAGACCAAGATAAACTTATTTGGTTTAGATGGTGTCATGCATGGTGGTGGGAATGTCATGGTTTGGGGCTGCATAAGTGTGTAGCTGTGAGGAGCTACAGTTCATTGAGGGAACCATGAATGCCAACATACAGTGCATCCGGAAAGTTTTCACAGCGCTTCACTTTTTCCACATTTTGTTACGTTACAGCCTTATTCCAAAT
>JAUZSU010182237.1:0-12501 GCA_034780255.1 Parotocinclus maculicauda | reverse complement strand
AAATCGTACAATAAAGGTTTAATAAACATTTAATATGTTACATAGCACGTCCCGTCTTGTAACATAGGGCATGTTCGCTTAATCGGACCAGCCGGTTATTAGGACCAAAACGATCGCGTTTTAGTCTGCTAAAAAGATGGCTTTTGTTAACAAAACCCACAAGCAAAGTCGACTTCTCTGGGCTTGTAGGCATCTGACAGGCATGTGGAATGGACCATCACACAGTGGAAATACGTATTGTGGTCAGACGAATCACTATTTAACAATACTGAAAAAGTGGTGATCCTCTTCCAACCTTTGTTTCTCTAAGTCTTAGCTATTCGTGGACACTTGTTTTGCACCAAATCATAATCACATGTTGACATCACCAGTTTCAAATCACATCATCTTTTAGTTGTATGTACCCACCTAGCACTTAAAACCTTTTTAATGTGTTGCAGGCCTGAAATGCAGGAATGTATGTTTATTGACAAATTAAATGAAGTTGACCAGACAAAATGAAATGTCTTGGGTTAATACTAGTTATTAAGTATTAAGCACATTTTCCATATGCTAAAACGTGAGCTTCTACATTACACAGAGCAGTTTGGGCATCAGATAGTAAAGTTAAGAAGGTGAAGGGTGACAGTTGTATTACAGCTTATTTTCGGGAAGTAGCATCTGTACAAACTGCTGATAAAAAGAGGTTTTTGTGGTTAGAAGTTCTGCGCCACCGCCATTACTGTTTGTTTGGCCGTTCAGCGATGGATGTCGTGGATGACGTGTGCTATGTTGTAAACCATTGGGTTGGCTTTGACTGTCAGCTGCATCTTAGAAAGAAAAATGCATTGACACTTGTTTAATTTGAGGCTACATCGAATCTCAAACGTCCTCCTGAAGTGGTTTGAGCAATCAGATTTCAGTCAGATATAAATGTGTCTCGGATGCATTTACAAACACGTTTTTATGTGGCTTAACCTTTTCCGGATACAATCCTGATACTCAAGATGCATGAAATGATCTTGTGTAAACGAGTTCATAGACCTCCATTTCATGTTGCACTACAGTTGACTTGAAGCTCCAGGGCAAATCTAAATTAACGAACTTTGGATACCAAACATGTCTTGGATGATGGATTACATTGGGGTATCATTAACAAAATAAGTAAATATGAATTGTTTTGCCTAAATATCTCTTGCAATTGGAACTTGGAACTGTGATGCACTGGTTACACAGTACACAGTTCACAAGGCAGAGCGTATTTAGGACTTGTAACAAACAAATCTACGGCATTAGACCTTTTTTCGGAGTGAAATCTGATTAGACCTTTAATATGTGCATAATGAACTTCAGTTTCATGGCATTTCAAGTCTGCTTGTTTAACATGCGGCTTTGTTGTGCTTAGAGCAGCACTATTAAGGCTGCTGAGGCCCTGCTGAATCATTAGAAAGCTTTATGGAAAGCACAGGGGAAATGAGGTGGTGTTAGTGGTGCATGTATGTGTGTGTGCTCGTGGAGAGAAGGAGCTGTGTTTACAGATGTTTCCCATCAGAAGGAGAGCCGCGCTGATACTCCCACACGTACTTAAATGTGTGCACTCGCGCACACACACACACACACACACACACACACACACACGCACACACACACACACGGGGAGGGTCTTCATGTTATTTATGTCAGAGATACTCACTATAGTGCTGCAGGAAGCCATTTATTCCATGGCTCCAGAGATTCCCCAGTCACATGTACAAATGTTCATGTTCCTCTCCCTTTTTGTATTTACTGATCATAATGTGTGAATGCTTTATGTAGAATATTACATGTCTCTATTTATTTCCTTTATTTATTAATTTCTTGCTATGGTATTTCATACAGTAATTTTCTCCCAGTAAATGATTGCAATTCCAAGCGTTTTGTTGTACACATGCTTATTTCCTTTGTGTGCATTGGAACAACACAACAACAAAAAGTAAGGGGAAAAGGCAAATTTGACAAAAAATGAGCAAAATAGTTGGCACCTTTTCAAAATTGTGGGTAAATGGCTTTGTTTTAAGTTTGTGATGGTCATTTAAACTCACCTGTTGCAAGTAACAGATGTGTGCAATATAAAAATCACACATGAAATCAGATCAGCCTTTGCATTGTGTGTCTGTGTGTACAACACTAAGCATGGAGAACAGAAAGAGGAGAAGAGAACCAGACTTGTGGAAAAGGTTACAAGTCCATCTCCAGAGAACTTAATGTTCCATTGCCCACAGTGGGCAACATAATCAAGAAATGTAACCCATGGCACAGTAGCTACTCTCCCTGGACATGGATGGAAGAGAAAAATTGATGAAAGGTTGCAACACAAGATAGTCTAGATGGTTGATAAGCAATCCCAGTTATGTTTCAAAGAAATTCAAGCTTTCCTGCAGGCTCAGGGTGCATCAGTGTCTATCCATCGACATTTGAATGTAATGAAACGCTATAGTAGGAGACCCAGCAGGACCCCACTGGTGACACAAAGACATCAAAAAGCGAGACTGCAGTTTGCCAAAATGTACGTAAGCCAAAATTCTTTTGGGAAAACGTCTTGTGGACAGACGAGACCAAAATAGAACTTTTTGGTAAATATTTAAATTTTTGAAAAAAATGGAATAAGGGCTACAAAGAAAATAACACAGTACCTACTGTCAAATATGGTGGAGGTTTAAATATGTTGTGAGGTTGTTTTGCTGCCTCTGGCACTAAGTGGCTTAACTACATTATTAAATCTGAAGATTTCATAAAGGATCCAAAGGATCTTGGCTCACAATGTAGGGCTCAGTGTCAGAAAGCTGGGTTTGCATTCTAGGTCATGGGTCTTCCAGCAGGACAATGACCCCAATACACATACTACAAAAAGCACCCAGAAATGGCTGGAGAGTTCTAAAATGGCCAACAATGAGCGTGGATCTAAATCCCACTGAACACCTGTGGAGAGATCTTAAAATTGCTTTTAGTAGAAGGCAGCCTTATAATATAAAAAGACCTGGAGCAGTTTGCAAAAGCAAAGTGGCCCAAAGTTCCAGTGGAGCAAGAAGCTGGTTGATGTTTATAGGAAGTGAAAATAATTTTAGTTCTTTTTCTAAAGTGTGTGCAAACACATATTAAGTTGAGGGTAGCAATCATTTTCCGTCCCATTTTTGCATGAAAGTCTATACATTATATATTTTGGATTTTTTAATCTGTTTATTGTGTTACCTTAATGCACACAAAAAAACAACAACATGTAAATAACAAAGCGTGTAATTGCAATATTTTGCTGGGAGAAATGGTGCATTTTCTGGAAGAAATTCAGGGGTGCCAACATTTTTATGCCATGACTGTATATTCATTAGCAAACAATATAAGATGTTGGGAAATCCACACAAGGAGCTGTGAACATATGGTTGTACCTGTGTGTGTTTGTGCATACAGTGCTCGGTTACCTGCGGACAGGGTATAGCCACTCGGGAGGTCCAGTGCATGAACTTCAGCGATCAGCTGGTGGACTTGAGCGAGTGTGACCCTGAAGATCGGCCACGTACTGAGCAGGACTGTGCCATGCCCCAGTGCCCCTTTCGCCGGAGCAGCCATGTCGGTGTCCCTTCCAACCCGGACATCCGTAAGAAAGTCGCACCCAACAGCAGGGCAGATCGAAACCGAGCGGGGCGACCTCAGTCTCAGTGGAGGACAGGACCATGGGGAGCAGTGAGTATTAGTTTAAACGTAGTGTAAATAGTTCCTGTTGAGACACTGCAAGTAATTGATTTGTGTTGCCTATAGAGATATTAACATAGATTAAATGCTAAACAGACAATGCCTGATCATAAATGTAAAAATAGTATTTCGTGGATTAATGATAAGGAAATGTTACCCTTGCAAAGAAAGGAAGGTATATCGGCGTCTAGGAAGTGCCGAGGCCTGGTTTCTTAAGATTCAACGAATCAGCAGCAAATTTATGGAAGGAAAGAACATGAGTAAAGATGCTTGCTGATGGGATAAGGAGTAGGAGAAAAAATAACTATGGCACATTTTTAGAGCAGTAGGGGCCAAGGTCAAGCTGACATGAAAAAAACATTTTAAAATGCTGTGTACAATTGATCATAGGTGAGAACATTTACAGTATTTAGCAGACGTCCTTATCCAGAGCGACAACTGATATGTTTTTACAATTCAGGCAATGGTGGATTAAGGGCCTTGCTTAAGGACCCAACTGTGGCAGCTTGACAGGATTTGAACCCAGGACCTTCAGGTCCAGAGTCCAGTACCTTAACCGCTAGGCCACCACAGTCCCATTATTACTACATCTACTATTATATGTTGGCATCTCCACATCATCAGTTTTTATTCACAATTTGTTTAGTGTCCCCTTTTTTGGAATCCGGTTTGTACATCTTGAGAATCCCAAATCACACAGTTACTTTCCTGTGGTTTTTGGCTTTTTGGGTCTGGACCCACATAACCCTGGTCGTTTTTTGTGTGGACAGAAGGATGACGTCATTGTGGGTCGTTTGGGAACATGTACAGAAGAAGGAAAGAAGGTTCAGAGGAACGGAGGGAAGAATTACCTGGCTGTGTTCTGCCGAGTCTCTGATCCCTGCTGATCCCTTGAACCCTGACCCAGTCCACTTAATACAGAAACCAGAAAACCCTTTATTCTTTTTGCCTTTTTTCTGGTGAACTTTTAAGTTTGAATAGTAAGAAATAAATCTTTTTTTATCTTCCTTGTTGTTTGTGTGTCGTTTCATCGTTATCCAGTAATGAGATACAACAAACATAAAAAAAATCTTCTCTCATATTCCTGTTTTTTCTTTTTTTCTTTTACTTTCTTTCTTTCTTTCTTTCTTTCTTTCTTTCTCTTTTTCTTTCTCTTTTTCTTTCTTTTCTTTCTTTGTCTCATTCAGTTTTTTTATCTTTACTTCTCATTTACTTTTTATTCTTTTATATATCTCAGTCCTTGTTCTGTCCCAGCTTTTACAGGAATGAATATTTATTAATGAATCACTTAATCTTATCTAAGGTAAGTTAGTTTGAGTTAATTTAAGCTGAGTTCACTTTCCCGCTTTTTTTCTGCGTTTTTACTGATAAATGTTGAGCGTTTTTTTTTTTCCAGGACTCCCCTATCAGATTCCTTTTCCTGCTGTTCTTTTTGCTGAGTTAGCAGTTTGTTTAATCTCCCTCTGTCTGATCGATTTTAAGAACCTTTCATCTCTGACACTTTTTCTCTAAAAGGTCGTTTTTGGATTCCATGAGGCGATTTTAACAGAAAAACTCTTTTAACACTTATTAAATATTAAATATAAATTAAAAAACTATACAAATCAAAACCACACACTAGTTATTTTACACTAAAGTTCACATGAGTGAAGTAAACAAAACAAACTAGAAAGTTCAAATACGTTTATTATTCAGTTTGTTATTAATTTATTATTATGAAACTATTTCACTTTGCTGTGTTTGTGGTTTGATTTTTTTATAATTTTTTTTATTCTGAATGTTTTACTGAATCGTTTGAGAGATTTGATTATTTTTTTTATCTGTTTTACTGAATCATTTGAGATTTCATTCTTTTCTATTCTGTTTTACTGAATAATTTGATTGATTAGATTCTTTTCTACTCTGTTTTACTGAATCATTTGATTGATTAGATTCTTTTCTATTCTGTTTTACTGAATCATTTGATTGATTTGATTATTTTCTATTCTGTTGTACTGAATCATTTGAGAGATTTGATTCTTTTCTATTCTGTTTTACTAAATCATTTGAGATATTTGATTATTTTCTATTTTGTTTTACTGAATCATTTGAGAGATTTGCTTCTTTTTTATTCTGTTTTACTGAATCGTTTAAGAGATTTGATTCTTTTTAATCTGTTTTACTGAATCATTTGAGAGATTTGATTCATTTCTATTTTGTTTTACTGAATTGTTTGAGAAATTTGATTCTTTTCAATTTGTTTTACTGAATCGTTAGAGAGATTTAATTCTTTTTAATCTGTTTTACTGAATAGTTTGAGATTTGATTCTTTTCTATTCTGTTTTACTGAATCATTTGAGAGATTTGATTCTTTTCTATTCTGTTTTACTGAATCATTTGATTTATTTGATTCTTATTTAATCTGTTTTACTGAATCATTTGAGAGATTTGATTTTTTTATATTCTGTTTTATTAAATCATTTGAGAGATTTGATTCTTTTCTATTCTGTTTTACTGAATCATTTCAAAAATTTGTTTCTTTTTCATCTGTTTTCCTGAATTGTTTGAGAAATCTGATTCTTTTGTACTCCCAGTTTCACTTGAAACTTTTAACTCTTTCTGATTGAGTTATTAATGGATCTTTCTGAAGTTTTAATGGTCAAAGATAAAACATTTTCTGTATATAGGGTTTCTAAGATGTGTGAAACACAGTTGGCACGCACACACACGCACCCATACACACCATTTTGATATCAGAGAGCCTTATAGATAAAGTTACTATTAATCACATTTACTCATATATTACTTCAAAGAAACTAATCAATCATTAACCAACTAAGTGTATGTGTGTGTGTGTGTGTGTGTGTGTGTGTGTGTGTGTGTGTGTGTTGAAACACGTCGCTGAATACTATGACATGACCATGATGACACACTTATTCAGACCAGCTCTGAGTTCTCTCTAGGCTCTTATGTAAAAGTGTTTTCCCCTCTGGGTAAATGATCTGAGTTTACACAGATCTTCTGGAATAAACTCAAAGATAATTCAATTTCTTTACCAGCTTTTATATCATACAGGGGATAATGAAGCACAGGATATGACATGTAGACGTCCTTGGTAAACTAATTTCTAGGCGATCCACTTGTGTGTTTGGAAGCTCACAGAACTTTTTTATTTGTTAAATCTTTCTTAAATTAAATTGCAAAGGGATGTGGGATGAATTCATAATAAATTTAGTGTTCCGATGTTTTCAGGACCTTTCTTTCTAATATTATTAATCTTTATCAGTTTTGAATTAATACCTAAATACTTTGCTTAATTAAACCATAAATGTATTAGGTTATCAGATTATTTCTTAATCACTTTATCACCTTTCCATCTTGGGGTAGTTACTGAAAAAAGATCGTTCATCAATCCTTTGCTTTTAAGTTGTTCCCTAAAGCCGAATTAATCTCCACCAACATTCTTTTAAATGTTTTATTTAAGCAAAAAACGGTTGCAAACAGTTAAATTGTTGTTACTGAGGAGTTTTTTCATGTTTTCCAGAAGCAGTTGCGCAAAGCTGGCCAGCAGATGTTGCTAAAGCGCAAAATTCAAGCCATTTAATTTAAACAATTAAAATTTCAGGTGGTTTATATCTCGTATTCATGTGATTTTATATATAATATTACTACACTGATGGATTTCTCTCTCTCTTTATCAGTTCACTTTTTTCTTTCTCTGCATTTCTCTGTAACTTCTAAAGATTGGAAAATCTATTTTAGCAAACAGAGCGATTTAGACAGAGTTCTGAGTACAGATGATATTTCTACACCGAATTCACAGAGCTTTGGCTGAACTCCAGTTACTTGCTCCCTCCTCCTGCAGCATATTCACAAACCTACAGGATTTTTGTCTATTATTATTATGATTATTATTATTATTATTGCTGGTAGTAGTTTTATTATTATTATAGGTATTGTTATTATTTTCATTAGTTTACTATTATTATATACCTTATAATTTCAGTGTTAATAATAACAAGTAATAAGTAATAATTTATATTTCATTTATTATTATTATTATTATTATTGTTATTATTATTAATAATAATAATAATAATAATAGTTGTAGTAGTAATAGTAGTAGTAGTAGTGTAACTATTATTATACTGTTAGTATTATTTGTATTATAATTTTCATTTTTGTAATTTAAAAACTTGTAAGAAATTATTTGTATATTATTATTATTATTATTTAGTTATTTAGTTTTAAGGAATAATGTATATATTTTTAAAACACTACACATCCTGTTCCAGCTTTGACATGTATTACTTAACACGGATTTATTTCTTGATCGTTTCATGTGTAATTTTTTATTTTAATCTGAATTTGAACCTCATGTTCAAAATTGGAGGGTTTTCCAGTGATCTGCATTCTGATTGGTCACACCTTCAGCATGACCACGCCCCTTTGTGAGGTAGGAGTGCTATAAATATGGAGCAGAGTGTGTGCAAGATGAGCTTTCCCGCTCAAAGGAGCAGTGTGTGTGTATGTGTCTGTGTGTGTGTGTGTACATAGTGTGTAAGAATGGCTCAGCAGGTGGTTCGAGGGAGCTGGAGGGGTGTGTCCCCGGTCATCAGGTGGGCAGCCGAGCAGGTGCATGTGGTGCAGCAGGCCAAAACTCTGGATCAGATGCCTGGACCCTCCACGCTGAGTTTCATCTGGGACCTGCTGGGGAAACGAGGGCTGTCCCGCCTCCACGAAATGCAGGTAACACACTCCTGAGCACCTCCTGCTGTATCTGTGGACCTGTAGGGGCCGCTGCACTGGTTCTGTGCTCATGGTAGTGTTGGTATTTGCAGGTGGAGGGCCGGCGGCGTTTCGGGCCGGTGTGGAAGGCTAGTTTCGGACCGATCCTGACGGTTCATGTGGCAGAACCGGAGCTGATAGAACAAGTGCTCAGACAGGAGGGACACATGCCCATGAGGTCCGACATTTCATCCTGGAAAGACTACAGGAAGCTGAGGGGACACGGATACGGACTGCTGACCTCGTATGTAACCACTGTCTATTTATGGGCGTTGTTTCCTGTGCGATAACCAACGTTAACACCGATGTTAGACACTGGTGACCTTAAAATTGTAATATTTTGGAAAATCGGTGTTTCTATTTTTGTCAAATTGCTCAGTGGTGCCCTCTAGTGTTGTATTTACTGCAATCCAACCAATCAGAGGCTATTTTCATCATGTGATTGGGCCTGGTTCTGTACTCACTAAACAGTTATTTTTAGCTAGCTAAATGTAACTATGAAAATGAACATGTCATCTGAGGAGCCTAAGCGTTGACTCCGCCCATGGTGTGTTGGGCCGTAACTGATTATCGGCTAAAAGTTGTACGAGTTGATATTTAGTTATTTGTTGTATTTGTTTATCTCAGGGAGGGGGAGGAGTGGCAGAGTGTTCGCAGTCTGCTTGCCAAACACATGCTGCGGCCCAAGGCAGTGGAGACCTACGACCACGCCCTTAACTCCGTAGTGACTGACCTCATCACCAAACTCAAACTGAGTAAACAGGAAAATGCAAAAGGAATCGTCAACGACATCGCTGGAGAGTTCTACCGTTTCGGCCTCGAAGGTACAAACCCGTTACTCTTACAGATAACGAATTTACCCATTCCTAATAGCATCAACTGGTGTTTATGGGAGTGTTTAGTGGTGTTTATGGGAGTGTTTAGTGGTGTTTATGGGAGTGTTTAGTGGTGTTTATGGGAGAGTTTCATGGTGTTTATGGGAGTGTTTAATGGTGTTAATGGGAGTGTTTAGTGGTGTTTATAGGGGTGTTTAATGGTGTATATAGGAGTGTTTAGTGGTGTTAATGGGAGTGTTTAGTGGTGTTTATAGGAGTGTTTAATGGTGTGTATATAGGAGTGTTTAGTGGTGTATATAGGAGTGTTTAGTGGTGTATATAGGAGTGTTTAGTAGTGTTTGTGCAAGTGTTTAGTTGTGTGTATATAGGGGTGTTTAGTGGTGTTTATAGGAGTGTTTAGTGGTGTTTATAGGAGTGTTTAGTGGTGTTTATAGGAGTGTTTAGTGTGTTAATGGGAGTGTTTAGTGTGTTAATGGGAGTGTTTAGTGGTGTTTATAGGAGTGTTTAATGGTGTGTATATGGGAGTGTTTAGTGGTGTATATAGGAGTGTTTAGTAGTGTTTGTGGAAGTGTTTAGTTGTGTATATAGGGGTGTTTAGTGGTGTTTATAGGATTGTTTAGTGGTGTTTATGGGAGTTTTTAGTAGTGTTTGTGGAAGTGTTTAATGGTGTTTAAAGTATTAACTCCACCCCTCAGGTATTTCCTCGGTGCTGTTTGAATCCAGGATTGGCTGTTTGGATCCCGTTGTTCCTGTAGAAACGGAGCGTTTTATCCAGTCTATTAACACCATGTTTGTGATGACACTGCTCACCATGGCGATGCCCGCCTGGCTCCATCGGCTCTTCCCCAAACCCTGGGAGACCTTCTGCCAGTGTTGGGACTACATGTTTCAGTTTGGTAAGTCACAAACAAATCAATCCTTATGACTGTATTCTGTCTTAGGCTTAAATGTATAATTAATCTACATGTCATCGGTTCCAGCTAAAGGTCACATAGACCAGAAACTGAAAGAGGAACAGGACAAGCTGGAGCGTGGACAGGAAGTGGAAGGGCGATACCTGACCTACTTCCTGTCTCGTGCAGGAATGCCAATGAAATCCGTTTACAGTAACGTGACGGAGCTTCTGCTGGCCGGAGTTGATACGGTAAAACCATTTTTCTTAAGATAAACCTGTAAGGATATATCAGTCAAACTCTGTATCACGCAAATCAAACGATAACGATAACAATCTAGAAACTGAACTATAGGCACCTAAACTCACAAACTTATTTAAATCACATTTATTTTTGGGGTTTCTCTTCTCTCTCTATCTATCTCTCTCTCTCTCTCTCTCTCTCGCTCTCAGATCTCTAGCACCCTCTCCTGGTCCCTGTATGAACTGTCCCGTCACCCTGAGGTCCAGTCAGCTTTGAGGTCCGAGATCTTAAAGGTTCTGGGGACTCGCAGAATTCCAACAGCAGCTGATGTAGGATCCATGCCTCTGCTGAAAGCTGTCATTAAAGAAATTACCAGGTTTATTATAACTTATGTACTTTAGATATTATTATTATTATTATTATTATTATTATTATTATTATAATAATTATTATTATTTTTATTAACAACTGATGAATGTAATTGATCCGGGGCTAATGTTTAATGTTTATTTGGATTTAAACAGGTTATATCCTGTAATCCCTGGAAACGCTCGAGTCATCACTGAGAGAAACATCACAGTCGGGGGATTTCTTATTCCCAAAAAGGTACAGCTCACAAAATGTTTCAATAAATATATATCAACCAAATCACTAAATCTAAATCCAATGGTGTTTAATGGTGTTTCTAATTTTATTGTGCTTAAACGTATATATTGGTGCTTAATGTTGTTTAATGTGTTTAATTAAAAATGTTTTAATTTTATCTATTGGTGCTTAATGGATTCTTCATGGTATCTTTTGGTGTTTAATGGTATCTGTTGGTGCTTAATTATGTTTACTGGTGTTTATATCTCCAGACCCTCATCACTCTCTGTCATTATGCTACATCACGTGATCCGGCACAGTTTATTGATCCGGATTCCTTCATCCCCCAACGGTGGTTAAATCGGGATGAAGGGAATCATCCTTACTCGTCCGTCCCCTTTGGAGTCGGAAAACGTAGCTGCATCGGACGCCGAATCGCTGAGCTTGAACTTTACCTAGCACTCAGTCGGGTATAAACTTAATTCACTTATAAAAGTAAAAAATACAAAAATGTGTGAATATATATATATATATATGTGTGTGTATAGTAAATAATCAAGTTAATTACTTAAATGTTTTAAAATAAAAAAATGTTATTATTATTATTATTGTTACTATTATTGTTTAATATTTTGTTATTGCATTATATTCAAATCAATTGAATTAGTTTTTATGTTATAAAATGAAATAAAGCTTCAGTATGTAAGTTTTCTACATTTCGGGATTAGAAATATGTAACTGCAAGCAAATTTACAAACTCCTCCAGATGTAAATAATAAATATGGTCACTTTAATAATATCATTTTTCTCTCCATGACCAGATTTTACTGCATTTCGAGGTGAAGCCAGATCCAAGCGGTGCTGAGGTCCATCCCATGACCCGCACTGTCCTGGTTCCAGATCGAGAAATTCACCTGCAGTTTATTGAGCGCTGAGTCTGTTCAGAAGAGGACCTGAATAAAAAAGTAGTGCTGTATCTCCAGTTCAGGAGTCGTAAGAAGCTTCTAGATCTTCTGCTCATGCATCGTCTGACCTGATCTGAACCCAAGCTCAGAGATTATACGATTAGGATTACTCTCAGACAGGGTTCAATCTCAGAACCTCCTGATACTAGAGCTGGAACTAAACCAGGGACTGCAGAATGAGCTCCATATGTGGACTGAAGCTTCAAGTAGAACTTATACCCAAACTGGTACCAGGGCACGGTACCAAAGTCGTGGGTAGCTGTACCTGTTTAGAACCCAAAACAAAGCAGAGTCTTTGGTTCCAAAACTGAAAGAAATGAAAATGTCTTAAATAATGGCAAATGTATTGGTATTTATTATTATTATAGAGATATTATATATTATTGAGTCTTTTTATTGAATGCAATGATGTGAAGATGGCAAATGTCAGTATTTTATTCGTAATAGAACATAGATGACAGATCAAAAGTTTAATCTGAGTAAATGTAACATTTTAAAGGAAAAATA
>JAUZSU010182226.1:0-12502 GCA_034780255.1 Parotocinclus maculicauda | reverse complement strand
GATATATAGATAGATATAGATATTTGGATTGGTTACAGAGCCTGTACAGGACCTGATTAGGTCACAAGTGAACGTATACAATGGACAAGCCACCAGTGCGTTATTCAGGGTTTAGACGCTCTTCTATAGGTCCTCCCATCTCTCAGACATTGCCAGTTATGTCTGAGGGATACCTGACCCAGCTAAAATTTTAACCCAAATCACTACGGGTGAAATGATGATAAATGATGATAATAGTTTTCATATAATGTTATTCTTTATCCAGTATTGTGCAAAATGCCACCATTAGATTAGATATTCCATTGTTTTAGAGGTGGTCTAATGACCCTATATCATTATTTCTCATTTTCTTTTTATAGAATACATTCAGGAAAAAAACAGGAAATTTGTATGCATAAAAAAGGGGAAAAATGCTTCTTTAGGCTCTGGTGGCAAGTATTTAGTGTGAAGTGGTAGATGCCAAGAAACCCATTTTTTGTAAGGGGAACGGGGTGAAAAGGCTAAGGTAGGTCATTATGCCACTGCTGAAACAGCAAATCTCTAATGGCGGCCTAAGACCTTACTGTGCACATTACCGTACACCAATCTCAAGAGACACGATTCAAAATTTCTCCTAACTGAGATTTTGTGCATGGGTTTATCAGCTTGTATGTTTATCTGTAGAATCTCCTTGACCTTGTTTGTTCCGGCTCCAGGCTGGACACTGGATTTGTCCTGTTGGAATTGAGGCCATCCTGATGTGAGAGTGTCTTTTGGAGTGGGATACGGCCTGCAGTCAGACATTGCAGAAGTGTGATGTGAATATAAACCAGACTTCCCCTCCACTCCCGTCCCTGCAGTAAACACTCACACATACCACTGCTCACCCAAGAAGGCAAAGCTCCTTTATCAGAGCTTAATGAGCCTGCAAATAGGTCTCTCTAGCAAGCATGTTGTCTAGGATGGTCACACTCATTGTCCTTAACTAGGGTCACTCGGAGATAGAGAAAAAAAATTGGGACTCTTTGAGTTTCTGGTTTTTGCACGTTGGACTTGTTCTGTGTCTCCCCCATGTGGTAGATTTGTCTCCCAACTGCGATTGCTAAATGAAAGCTCCAAAAATATTTGCACCTGACAAGTGTTTTTTTTTTTTTTTATTCTTGTTTAAATCAGCTTCAAGTAAAATGTTTTCATAATACTATAAACCTAATAATAGGTCTTTGTTTAACTTGCGTAGGAGCATGGGATCCCCACAGACATGGGCTATGCTGTGGCTCCGCACCACTCTGGGGTTTATCCTGTACACAGCCAATTGTATGAAGCATGGATGAATGTCTGGGGGATCAAAGTAACCAGTACAGAAGAATATCCACACCTGAGGCCAGCACGGCATCGAAGGGGCTTCATACACAACGGTATACAGGTAAGAGTTAAGCTACCATTTCAACATTGTTGCTCTTATGTTTCTGAAGTTAATACTGTTTTACCAATTACATTAAATATATGATGAAATATATGTTTGTTTAAAGCAAATATCTGAGTTCCATGCACTCGGGTGCTGCACTGGTTTGCATAACACCACCGCCTCAGGGGAGCTGGTTCAAGACCCAGTGGTGCCTTCTGGCTGCATGCCATGCAGAAACAGTTGATGAACTGGCATTCTATCCAGGGCATGCTTGCAGCTGCACTGTTTGTTGTGGTCCCCTTGTGACTCTGGCCAGAATAAGGGAAAAGCACTCGAAATATATTTTTGCTGGTTTTCCCCATATCGCTAACAATCCTAATGGGACGCCAGTGGAGATGTGATTTGACGCTTGTATAGAGCAGATGTAGTTTCTGAGCAGTGTGCACCAATTGTACGTTGCCTTTGGATTAATGACAGCAAAAGGACGTAAGTGACAAATGGTCAAAATTGTTACTGTGATGCTGCAGTGGTTATGGTACTGGATTTTTAACCAGAAGGACCAGGGTTCAGTTGCTTGTGCAACCAAGCTGTCCTTAACAACATACCGCTTGGATTGTAGCTTGTAGGGTTGTTTCAGTTGCAAGTCACTCTGAATATGGGCATCTGGTAACTACTGCATATAAATGTTTTAAAGCTACCAGATTTGGGTGTTTTTTTTTCTTTTCTTTTCTTTAAAACTTATGTGCTAGTGGTAAGAAAAACTGCATATTGAAGAAGGTACCTTGGAACCCATTGTCTTTTGGCAGTACTATACTGTGAAAAAATAAAATTAAATATCCCCTAATTTCTGTGTGCACTGTATTTTTAGGGCACATTTCTGTATTAAAAACAGCATGAACAGTTAGTCTTGTGTTCCAGGCATATTGTACAACCACTTGTTTTCACTGGACTATTTTGGCAAATTGTTATTTATTTGTATTGTCCTATATGGCATATAATTGTTAATGGCGGTAAGCAATTTCAGAAACTTTCTCATATGACTTGTCCTATTTTTGTCAAACAGCTGATTCTTTCACATTTACATTAGCGTGCAAAAGTCTCAGACATTCCATGTTTTATAGTTTTAGTTTAAACACACTGTTCTCCAGTGGTACGTTTTGGGTAATGGATCCTTTTCAGCTCTGCAGTCACACTGATTTGGTGGTGGTGTGTTGGTGTGTGTTGCACTGATGGGATTGGATCGGACAGAGGACAACAAACTGTGTATCAACACAGTGGTTACTGTCTTTAAGTTTACGTCCACAAGGTGGAGCAATAAGGTGAGTGTCTCCTAATAAAGTGGGCAGTGGGTGAAGTGTTTAAAAACACCACCACATCAGTGTCACGGCAGTGCTGAGAATGATCCACCACCCAAATAGGACCTGATTTGTGGGAGTCCTGGCCATATGGGAATAGAGTAAAGGGAACAGTGTATGTAGAGAAACGAATGGACTACAGTCTGTAAATGTAGAGCTACAAAGTGCAGTGCCCCATAAAGCTTAAGGAATAAGCTGAATAGAAATTGTAAAAGATGAAATTTGGTGTTACTCGTAATAAAAAAAGCCATATAAGGAAATTTACCACCATTAACAGTTCTGTATTAATAGTGGTATATGCTGTATGTTTAATGTAAAGAATTGTGATTAAGGAACACGTTTAGACACAGCACATAAACACTGTTGCTTAATATTCTCTGATGGCAAAACTATTTATGATGTCGAATTATCGGCATATATGTGCCATTAGAATTGTACAAAAAGTTTGCAATATTGCTCACCCTTATGCCGTTACCTAGTGAGGGCTAATTGCTTGATTTTGAAGCCAAGTGATGTCATTCCTTTAAGCAAGTTGGCCCTGTTCTGTAGTTTCCATACTGCATTTTTGCTCTATCATCTCTCGTTCTGCGTGTGTACATTGTTTTGAATTTTAACATTGCAGACGTTCAATAAATAATGATTTACTAGCAAGAGCTTAGTTACCAGGTCTCTACCGGTTCCCCTGTGCAGGTTTTGCCAAGGCAGACCTGTGGTCTCTTCACCCACACCATCTTTTATAATGAGTACCCCGGAGGCTCTCGTGAACTGGACAAAAGCATCCGTGGAGGAGAGCTCTTTCTCACCGTTCTTCTCAACCCAGTAAGTGCTATGTCTGCTCCTAATTTAAAGAAGCTAATAAATTTGGATTTATTAGGCTCATGTTGTTGTTTTGTTTAAGATATCTGTGAAATGGTTCTCAGAGATTTCCCTGTCGTTTTTCACCATCCACAGATCAGCATTTTTATGACTCACTTGTCTAACTACGGCAATGACCGCCTGGGCCTCTACACCTTTGAGTCGCTAGTCAAATTTGTTCAGTGCTGGACCAATTTGCGCCTGCAGACTCTGCCACCTCTGGATCTAGCAGAGAAATACTTTCAGATTTTTCCAGAGGAAAGGGACCCACTGTGGCAGGTGAGCTAGACGCACATGATGTTAAGGGTTACTGTAACTTGAGATTATCTTGTCATTTTGTACACAAAGTACTGAAACTGTGATATATCCCGCTGATATGCATGGCCAGATTTCAGCTCTGGAATGTTTGGAAAGTACTGAGACCTTTTTGTGTGAACGTTTGTGTTTTAATTACCATCCCCACTGTTAAATTCTTTCAGAATCCCTGCCATGACAAGAGACATAAAGACATCTGGTCTAAAGAGAAGACTTGCGATCGGCTGCCTAAATTTTTGGTTGTTGGTCCCCAGAAAACAGGTACTAGTTATTCAGGATTAGATGTAGTCATTATATTAAACATAAAGCTGCAAAAGTTGTAAGAAGAGATGGGACAATTTGATTGCATCATGATAAATCTTATCATGTTAGACAACGATTTTCTGCTAATTAAATCACAATACCGTCAGTGCTTAATGAAAACTGAAAAACTGGACGTTTTATTCTAAAGGGTGTTCTTAGTCCTGTTTTGTTAGATGAAGTGCAGTGCCTATTCATAAAAAATCCCCCTGAATAAGATTTAAGTAGCAGTTTTTGAGAATCTGTCACTGTTGATACATCTTGTCTTGTCACTATATATTGTAAGAAATATTGTGTATCGTAAAAATGTGTGATAGTGTGATATTAATATATATATATATATATATTTTTTTTTTACCATGTTGACCACTTTAGTCCTAATTCTGATGACTGTTTTCTCATAATTGTTGGTGGTGTGTTTACTTCAGGAACCACAGCCTTGCATTCTTTCCTCACCCTGCACCCAGCGATCACTAGCAGTTTTCCAAGTCCAGTGACCTTTGAGGAGATTCAGTTCTTCAACGGACCAAACTACCACAATGGCATTGACTGGTAAGATGCTATCTTATTTATGTTGCCTGTTCTATATCTCATGATGGGGTGTTAGCCACCAATATCACCATCAAATTTAAATCATGCAAAATGCATTTTGTAAAACGTTTTATGGTTTGAATGAAACACATGCCGATTAATCCTAAAGCAGCCACTGTTACTGTAACTGCATATTGGAACTTAAAAGGTTCTTGTATGTGACACTTGCCTGAAACATGCAGTAGCAGGAATTCAGTTCTATTGTGCAAGCATGTGTCATTTGTAGACTCAACTCTTTTTCTCTATTTTATGTATCATGCAACTGATTTCACACTGACTTATGTGTCTGGTGACTCTACTCTACCACGTGTAGGTACATGGACTTCTTTCCCTTCCCCTCAAATGTGAGCACTGATTTCATGTTTGAAAAAAGTGCCAACTACTTTGACACAGAGGTGGTTCCCAAAAGGGCTGCAGCCTTACTGCCCCGAGCCAAGATCATTGCTGTGCTCATCAACCCCGCTGACAGGGCTTACTCCTGGTACCAGGTACAAAGACTCTACTTCTCAAACTAAGTGTAGATGAATGAGGAGACAAAAAACTGATTCCTCAAACTTTTAATCCTGTTGTTACTTGTTTTCTCTTTCACATGGCATTAAGCCACAGGTTTGATACTAGACTGTTTTTCGTTTCATTATGCTATCATGTTATTATAAGTCTAAGTTAATGTAGGATTTCTCATCAGATCCACAATATTGATTTAAGTGAAATGTATGGGTATGGCAACAAATCCTCCAAGGCTTAGCACAGAGCTTTGTCGTCTACAGTTCTGTTTATGTTTGTTTTTAGCACCAACGGGCTCATCAGGACCCACCTGCTCTGAATTACACCTTCCACGAGGTGGTCACAGCAGGCCCTTTATCGCCCAAAGAGCTGCTAGTGCTGCAGAGCCGCTGCCTCAAGCCTGGAGAGTACGCTGCACACCTGGAGCGCTGGCTGCTCTACTTTCAGTCTAAACAGGTGCGCTGCAAACTCTTATACACACACAACAGAAACTGAACAAAATCTGTAGCAGCCGTTAGAATATTCTGTCACTGGTATATTTATAAATGGAAAGTTTAGGGTCAGCACTCGGGTCACACAGCATCATTTTACTAGACCCACCAATGTGATGGCCCACATTGTATGTTACATGGGCACAATTGTCCATGTCAGAGAGAGGGAGAGGCAGGACAGGGAGATCTGACAGCAGTGCTCCCAGGAATTACAATGAACTGGTGTTCTTACATGATGAGTCAGAAATAAGAAGGAAAGTGTTATTTATCACCTGCATCCGCAGCTTTTGGTCATATTAAACGTTTGTCTAGTTGTGTACTACTGAAACAACTGTGTAATGTTTCGTTTTGGAACACTTCGAAAACTATTGTTAATTTGTATTTCTTTTTTGGTGGGACGCAATTTAATGTTAATGTAACCAACAACGCAATACACTGTTACTGCATAGTGAAATATGCAGTATTACTCCTCTGTGTCCATAGCTGCACATTGTCGATGGAGCCATACTACGTTCAAATCCTGCTATCGTGATGGATGGCATCCAGCGGTTCCTGGGAGTAACCCCAACCTTCAACTACACCCAGGCTCTCACGTCAGTCCCTCTAAAACTATTAACACAAAATACTTTTACAGTAGTATTATAGTGTGTTACTGTGTTTTCTGCACAAAGTGTATTACAATTGTTTTGCTCTGTATTTCAAGGCATTATACAGGTAGTCACTGCTTTGAAATTTTGGCTGTATGATGGAAATCCTATAATGTACATGAATATACATACTGTACTCTGATTTTTGAATTTCAGTTTATTTTCCCATGCAAGTGATGTGCGGTTACTATACTCTCCCACACTCTCCCTTGTTAAATGAGGTACTCAGTAGTGCGTGACATAGCGAATCCCATGGTGGGAGTGATGAGCACTGGAAAATGTAGTGAGGAAAAGCCATGGTCGTGAAATTAAACATTTATGCTTTTTACTTTCAATAAAATAATTTACATGAAATATTGAACATCTTATCAATTTAAAATAAGCTTTGTTAGAGTTTGCCCAACAGTAGTTTAATGTAAGTGGTTTAAGCATTTTAAGGTTAATGTTTTAAGCTGCACAGTGATACAGTATACTTTAAAGTCCTTGATTTACAATACATTTAACTTGCACTGGATTTGTTTGAATTTTTTCTTATCGTAAAAGTGACTACCTGTACTGCTTGTGCAGTGTATTTGTCATTGGTTAGTGTTTTGTTCATTTTCCTATTGTATAAATTAAAGTTGGTTTTCCTCTAATGCTTTAATTTTCTTTTATCCGTGCAGGTTTGATGATAGCAAAGGATTCTGGTGCCAGAGGGTAGAGGGATCTCGTCCAAAGTGTCTGGGGAAGAGCAAAGGCAGGAAATATCCAGAGATGACCCCTGAGGTACAGAACTGTGCTCATTTTCCTAAATGCTTTGTCTTCCCTTTCAAGCTTCATCACCCTTTAAGAACCCAGTGGCAAGGGCACAGCGTCTGCTTGCTGTCTCCAAGACTCTGCATTTGATCAGCCACTAAGAAAAGGGCACACTGTCAAACTTCACTTTTTTCACAGTTTTTTTACAGTTAGTTACTATTTTAGGGTTTGCTGGGTAGCACTGCCACCAAACAGCAAGAAGGTCCTGGGTTCAATCCCTGTGTGGAGCAGCTTGGGTCCTTTCTGTGTGGAGTCTGCATGTCCTCCCCGTGTCTGCAGGGGTTTCCTCCCACAGTCCAAAGATTTGTGTGTTAAAAAGCGACGTCAAGCAAAAAGAAAAAAAATAAATACATTTTCAAATTGTGTCCCCCAATGTTCCTTTAATTTCAAAAGTGAATACTGCTTGTAATTTGCAAACGAGGAAAGTCTTAAAAATGGAAGTCTTTGGACATATGTGGGGAAATCAATAAACACTGTTTATTATTATATTAAATACATTGATTACTGTTCAAGCATTACATATGAAAACTTGTTGCTTCAGCACACATTTGTGAATTAAATATTATGAATGAACTCATTTAAATCACATACTAAGCAATTATGGATGTGACATTTGTGCTCGTATTGATTAAAGGGTGTCTGTTGCATGGTTTTTGCATTAGTTGCTCATTTGACCTTTCAGGAAAAATGCAGACCAATAGGAAGGTATTTATTTATATATATATACACACACACACATTATTTATATATACATTACACATGTATAGCAATGTACAGTAGTGCACATTTGGGAGAAATATTTTTATTGCATATTTTATGATTTTTGCACAGTACTGTGCATGTCTTTTTTTGCAAATAATTCGTTCTTTTTAGCTATGGTATCTCGACCATACATAACGTATAACAAACTTGGATATGTTTTTTCATAATTCGCTTTTCCACTGATCTTTATTCCAATCAAGTTTTAGCATATCATAGCCCTGTCATGCTGTTCCCCTTAGTAAAAAGTTTGTTTAATTCTGAAAAGAAAAAAAAACGAAGATTTATGAGTGTGTAGTTCTTGCATTACAGATGGGGACCAGTTATCTGCTTAGCCAATGAAACGAATGCAGTGCATAAGACAAAATTAAGCATAAATAGTTTTCCCATAATTTTTCCCTGGTAAGGCTTACATTTGCATGTGATTGTCTGAATTTTGAGGACTTTGCCTGGCTGGTTAGCTTTCCAAATGTGTAAAAACTTTTTATAACGGTTCGAAATGTGTGTGTATAACAGACACGTGCCTTCCTGGTGGATTACTACCGGGCGCACAACATGGAGCTGCTGCGGCTGCTGAATCGGCTGGGCCTGACATTGCCGTCCTGGCTCAGAGAGGAACTACAGAGCAACAGCTGGAGCTGAGAACATCCTGCTGCTGCTCCCAGTGAATTCAACGTCCAGCTGAGAAACATGAGGAGTAAAGAGACATCCTCAGGCCTGTGCAAACCCTCAGACACCTCATTTTATCACTACTGGAGCAACCTCACTCATCAGTGCAGGATCGTGGTTACAGAGGAAGTGGACTGCCAAGAATTAGCCCCTCTCTTGCCCATGATGATATGTCCTTATTGGTCGTAACCATGTAAGAGGACTAGGAGGAACGCACTTCTCAAGTGGGAAGCTGTCTCTGTCTTAACTCTAGATATTTCTCTGCAAGAACTAGATAGGTGTGGATGGAACGCAGTGACTGATTCCAACACGCCCTAGCCTTGCTCATCTCTTGAGAGAAATGATTGTAAAACATTGTACATTTCAAAGTGTTGTATATTTTGGCTCTGGCTGAGAATGAACATGAACTCTGTTTGAATAGGACATGTGGTGTATGCCAGTCTGCAGCCCCTCTCTTCTCCTCACATGTGGACTATGCACAAACAGATGTCTAAAGTTTACTCATATGCAAAGGTCAAGGAGGGTTAGGGTTCTGTGAAGTCTAGTCTCTCATCCAGATGTTGACAAACTTCTGTCTCTAGTTCGTAACGTAAACTCCCGTGCTTTTTTCAGTCATGCACTTTTTGTCGACTCCAACTATACACAGTGTGGCCAGATTCAGGAGGACTCGTGCACAAGTCAGGACTGTCCTGTTCTGTGTAGGAGAGAGGAGAAGGGCTGCATTATAAACCTGTGGTATGTCCTGCAAATCTGAGTTGTTGTCTACTTTTATTTTTGGTTTTGTAAAAAACATCTTTTAAAACACCCAACACTGTATTATCTCTAATAAACTCTTAGAGAGGTTGGTAATTTGTTGTTTTATTTTTTCCTCTACATGATAGGGGTTGCACACGTTGTACATTTTACTAGTCATTAAAAACTAGTTAACCAGTCGTCTTTTCCATAGCTAAAGCAAAAATACTCTGGAGGTCCTCCTTTTTAATTCTTTAATTAGCACAGTTCATTAGTTCGATGCTGATTGACAAAGGCAAAGAATGCGTCAAATCGTATTTTAAATAAAAGTATAGTAATATATACATTAATTTGAAAATGAATTGAAGTAAATGGCAGTTTATAAATGTGCAAAATAATACAACCGTGCCTTGTTTGAGCTCAGCCAGATCTTACCAAAACAAGATCCGGTGTCACACCGGTACCATTTATATCTCAAATACAATTAAAATGATCAGTATTACTAATTTATTTTTATTAAATGGTACTTACTTGTGTGTTACCTCTTTCACAAGCACCCAAATGGCTCGCTTTCATTGATGGTCTCTGGTATAATTTAATGCGTCAGGAGAGGTTTAACAGTATTTTTCATTGATATACATATTCTATTTTGAAGGGCACTGTATTCTTTTTTTTGCACTGTGAGCACTGTAGTGTTTATATGTTTCATGACCTTTTCACTTAATGCCCACTTGCTGGACGTCTTACTTTAACTAATTTTTGCAAATTAAGCACTGCAGTGTAGATTACTGTAGAACTGGACTCATATATTCTGAGGTATTTCTAGGTATTTCTTTTCTTCCTGCATCCTGGGTATTGTTATATTACATATCCTAATTACATATATTACACATCCTTTTATTCACTCCCAGGCAGGGTGTCATCAGAGCCCACTATTTTATGACATTGTGTCCCACTAGTCTCACATCGGTAAAAAGTCAATTTTATACTCGACTGCTGAGCAGGCACTACATTTCCCAAAATGCCATAGTAGTGTTCCAGAAGCTTGATCGGCTAACGTTTCAGTCGGAGCCAGTGTCTTTCAGGTATTTCCCATAGAGTAATGGAAATCTGCAAGTACATAAAAGAAAGTCAGCCACACTGCAGGTAAGGTAATGGTAGCTATGTTTTTGCCACTTATAACTATATAATCAATCAAAAGTACTTAATAGGTTGTTATTTTAATGCACTCTTTAAAGTAGTAAATACATCAGTTACGTTGGAATAAACAACATTCTTGCAATTGATATCTTGTTTTTGTTCTTCATTTCTCATCCTTGGCAGAGTAATATCCACTTCAGAGTTAAATCATTTGATCTATTTTCCGTTATTTTAGTGTATTTAATTAAGTAATTGTGCCCATATTTGGCAAAAGGAAGTGGTACAGCTTTACCCCTCTTAATTCCGTGCCCCTCATTATGAAAAGTATTCTAGAAAAAAATTTCAAAATTGCAGAGCATTAAGCTTTTAATGGTCTTAAGACCAAAAAATACAATCTGTGTGTGCTAGCTTAAAAGTTGGTAGTAGTGCATGTAGCATTTAAAATAAAATAAAAATAAAAACCAATATTGTTCCACTCAATGGTGATGACTTCAAGTAGCTGATATTCACTGCTCATAAATATTAGAGGATATTTTATTATGGGAGATTTTGTGGAATATTCCCTAATGTTTGTGGGCAGTAAATAGTTAAGAAACTGCTCCGGGTAGTTTGTTTAATTTGGGTTAAAACCTGGTCTATGAGAGGATTAAAACATGAGCCTGAAATACTTTTCAAGCCACTTCTTTGCAATGTGAGCAGGAGCTTTGACATATCAAACATATCTTGTTTGGTTTTCAGTGGTGGAAAGGAAATATTTTCCTGTATGCCAAAAAAAAAATTTGATTATTATTTTTTTTCATTAAAGCAACTCCCCAGCAGCAGCAGCTGAAAAGGCTTCTCACACCGTGATATCACTTATTTTATGCATTACTGCGGTAGAGTTGCAGTAGCTCACCAGGGCTTCAAAGACAACTCTGGGGCATCAGCAGACAAACACAGCTCAGCTGAACCACACTTAATCAGAAATCCAGTTTCAGACCTTGATGTTTTCTCAGACAGTAATGTCTTTTCTACTGTTAACTGTCTTGCTTACTGTGGTCATTTCTTGCCTGGAAGTGTAGATCTATGTTGTGTAGATCTAGGACTGATTCTACTTGCTGAAATGTATTAATGCTGACAGATTGGTCAAAGTAGTTTTTCACCACGTTAGTTTAGATGGAGGCCTACAGTCCGTCCTGCTCATTACCCTTCACAGTAACAGATGAAGGCAGCACTATATACACTGTAGAGTAAATCACATCAGCTTTTGGGAATTTAAATGTCAGTTTCTTGTATCTAGTATATCAGAACAACCAACAGCTCCCCTGTAGCACATCTGTGCTTTTAGGGAGCCTTCCGATGGACTACCAAGCTCTGTTTAGCGTGTACCTCTGTCTGTACCCAGTGAATTCTGCCTGTTCACTTCAACAGCCAAGGATTTAAGAATTATAATAAGAAATACAAATCTGATGGATATCTAGCTCGCGTCTGAGTAACAGAAAACTATACTGCTCATAAAAATAAGGCGGTTTTATTTTGGATTAGACCCCTAATTTCTGTGAGCTGTATAGTACAAGTCCACTCTTGCAACACCTGCTGACAGAAAAGAGAATCGCAGTCTTGACAGGCAGGAAAAAAGTTATTATTGTTCTACCTCATTTCTCATTTCAGGTTTTAAAAGAGAGAAAAATGTAAGAATTACTATATTGTACAGTACTAAATGTTTTGATACTGTTTTAATGAATATTGTTTACAGTGGAGGAAATAATTATTTGATTCCTTGCTGATTTTGTAAGTTTGCCCACTTACAAAAAATGAAAAGTCTATTATTTTAAGGGTAGGTTTATTTTAACAGTGAGAGATAGAATATCTGAAAGAAAATCCAGAAAATTACATTGTATAAAATATATAAATTTATTTGCATTTTGCAGACAGAAATAAGTATTTGATCCCCTACACAACATTAACAGTTTAGGCTCCTACAGA
>JAUZSU010182215.1:0-12502 GCA_034780255.1 Parotocinclus maculicauda | reverse complement strand
TATAATTTATTTATTTATTTATTAATTTTTTTCTTCATGCTTCATAAAATGTTCCTGCTTTTTCATTTTAATAAAGAGACTAATAAATAATTATATATGGCCATTATACAATTTTTAACTATCTATGTAATATTATAACATTTGCGCAGGACCAGGACAAGTTAAGATGAAGAGCTACGTTGAGAAACTTAGACAGGAGGCTGGATTGTTTTTTATAGTCATTGATGTGACTGAGATCAGTGTCATTGACAGGCACTGAATGGTTATGTGTTTATATACAGATCATCAGCAATCCTATCTCTATTTTAGTCTTTCATGCACATACACACTGCCTCTTCTCACAGCTCTCCTTTCCCTATACCCCTGGGATATTAGGCAATAGAGTTGTTTACCTCACCCTTCACCAAATCGGCTGGTGAATTATTCATTGGCATATAACCGGAGTGGGTGGGTGGTGTCAGAGAAAGAGCAATATAGTGAGAAAGGTACAGGATAGGAAGCAGGGGCTGAACTGAACATGCATATAGCATTCACATGGAGTAAATATGTCAGACCCTGAACCGGTGGAGCTGCGGCAGCTGACCCGGACACCTCCCAGGTTCCAGAAGCGCTGTTTAGTCTAGACAGGCTTCTTCATGAGGGCATAAGAGGAAAATAATTATACAGCAGCACAGCTGAATGTTAAAGGTCATTTTTATATCTAATTAAAATACAGTTTCCAAAAAGCAGGATTCAGGTACACTTTTAAATAATCAGTTAACCTAAAGCATGTCTTTGGGTGGAAACCAGAGTACCCAGAGTAAACTCCACTACAACCACACAGGGACTGAGATATCTTCACCTGGAATTGAACCCAGGATTTTCTCACTACGATCTGACAGCACTACCTACCGAGCCACCTTGCAAAAAATCGTTGTATTTTTTTTTTAAGTGTGCAATATCCTTTACAAATACAATATATAACAGAGGTTCTCAGTTGGAACCCGACCTTGGACTCACTTTTGAGGAGTTTGCATCGAATGCTTGTTAGATTACCTGGGTGCTCTAATTGGCCCAAGTATGTATGTGTCTGACTAGTACTGCCTAGCGGTTAAGATACCGGATTATGGACCAGAATGTCCAGGGTTCAAATCCCACCTCTACCAAGCTGCCATTGTTTGGTTCTTGAGCAAGACCTTTAACCCACAGTTTCTTACACTGTAAAATTGTATCAGTTGTAAGTCACTCTGGATAAGGACAACTGCTAAATGAAATAAATGAAATACTGTTTTCACTACATATATATATACTGCTTACAAAAATTTCAAAATGAAATATCCCCTAATGAAATACCCTCTAATTTTTGGAGCAGTGTAGATAAAAGTTTGTGGATACACCTTCTAATTCTAATAGCTCTGCTATTTCTGCAGCATGCACTTGCAACATCATAATAGAAAGCAGACATATCTGGATTCTCCATAGACAAACAGTGGAAGTAGAATGGGTTGTACTGATACCCCCAGTGACTTTCAGTATGACACATTTACAGGTTTCCACTTTCAACATGTCAGTTCATCAATTTTCTGCCCTACTAGTAGTTAAACAAAATCCATAGAGAATTGGTTTGCCAACATTGATTGAGAACTTGGCTGGTTTGCAAAGAACCTTGATCTTAACTCCATCAGCTCAGCTCCAAAAGTAGAGTAAGGGCTTATTGTCAGAAGTCAACCTCACATTCATGTCAATCAACAGGAAAACCCTTTAATGGCAACAAAGGCTGTTGTTGCAGCAAAATTGGGTGGGTGGCGCCTGGGGACTAACACCCACATTTTTATGTCATTTGGGTGTCCACAAACTTTTGCCTGAATAGCATACCTGGATGCCATAACTTGTCGAATACTAACTAATCAAACAATAGTTTTATGGGAGAATATTTTTGTCTGCAACAGCAAAAAGATTAGAAAATTCAACCGTAAAGTCAGTTGTGGTCTAAAGAGAATGAGTGTGTTTTTATTGTAACAGAGCTGCTTGAAAGATGTGTGGCCTTGAGATTTACACACTTTGAATGAATCCGCTTCCATTACTGGCATAATATACAGCCTTCTCTCCATGCATTACATTCATACATGCATGCATGTGCTCTCACTCTCCTTCACCCTGGCATCAGTATAGGTCAAACCAGACACACACACACACACACACACACACACACACACACACACACAAACTAATCTGATTTCCTCTATCTCTGAATACATTTGTGTATATCATGCCTGATTCTAAGAGTGTGTGTGTGTGTGTGTGTGTGTGCGCGTGTGCGCGTGCGCGCATACGGCACAACACACTCTTAAAAGTAATGACAGGTCAGATCAGATGTCTGGTCATAACAGGATCTCCATTCCAGGCACGCATGCTCCTCCAGTCTCCCCTTCGTTCCTCATATCAGAGTCTGGACGTGGCACAATTAAAAATTTACACCCTTCTTGCTGTACAGCAAATTGCCAGCGTTCAAGCAGTACCTTGTATGTTGCATGCCCTGGGATGGAATTACATACGGAGAAGTTTGGGGTCGTGCAACTCTGACCCCTCGTTTCCAGCTTGTTTGTATTCGTCAGGGATTGGCTCTATCTCAACAAATATGGGCAGTAAATTCAACTAGAATCTTAATCTTGTATTAAAATCTGCTGATGTTGGAACGCCTAAGGCTCAGAGCTGCTAGGTAAGGCTGCATTTCTTTCAGACTGCATACCTATGTGGAGACCAATTTTAAGAGGATGACTGGTCCAACATGATAATATTATAGTTTCGGGTTTGGTACGGTATTTTTCCATATGCGTGCTGAGATGTGATGATCTGTTCAGCCAATCTGGTCCTCCCTGAGGTTTGTGCTTATCTTGCGTTCTATAGGACAGAAATGTACTTTTTGGATTATGATACCAAACTTGAGTGTTATATTACGTAGCACATATGTAACAAATCCTACAGACCAATGCTGTGTCTGCCATTTGCTGAATTGCAATTTGCTAGAATCTATGTCAAACTTACTAATTTTGTAGTTGATCACGTAATCTGTGTCTGAAACCACCTACAAATTGGGGTCTGCTTGATCCCTACGCATGGAAAGTTTAAAAGCTGCTGCATATTGGAGAAATCATTTAACCATAGAGTCACAACAAACTCTGGACTACAAATTAATTAAGGGCTGATAGGACTGATGTTTTGTTCAATTATCAGGAGTATTCGTTTGATATCAGTCAGTTGTAGGGACTAGTTTGGGAGGAACTTTAACATACGGAGCTCCTCCAAGAACTACATTTGTTCAGGGCCTTTTAGGTTTGCATTGCACTTCAGTAGGAATGCTATGTAACGCCAAAGTGCTTATTTTACTAAGATGACTCAAATCATGTTGAACCTCCTCAGTAAAGTCTGGACTTCACTGGCAGCCTTTGGTATTTTTCTTTGATAGCACAAATATCTCTTGTTTATTTGGCTACCCATGTACAAGTATATTTAAAAATAGCAGTTGCCTTCAGCACAGACCCTTGCTTCGGTACATTTAAACCAATCTCCGTACTCTTACATCTGGACCAATCATCACACACTTACATCACTCAGGGATCCTATGCACTGAGAACAGCATCTACCTTGAATTAGGAGCTCAAAATGTTCAAAGAACATTGTAGTTGTAACATTGTATAGAGAATTGTTATGGAACCCTGCTTTGTACAAACAATAACTATGCTTGACAGCATGTGTGTTGGGTTGTCACATCTGAGTAAGAGCGATCCAAAATCCCAGTCCAATATCACTGGCCATGTAGAGTAAAAACATGACATTTCCCACAGAATGGTCCTTCATCAGAGCTCTAAAGTGGTCTTGCATTGTTACAAGAAGAGAAGAAGAAGAAAAATGCAGTTTACTAACACTAGTACTGACACTATACACTACAGGGGTATGCAGAACTGTGCTGAAGGACGAGATTTAAAACACCACTGCATGAATGTGCTTGTTTGTGCTAGTGCTTGTTTTAAAATCTAAAATTAAATAATGGGAAATGAGAGAAGGATCAGCTCCAACCTCAGTAAATAACATAGCTTAAAAAGTAATATAACACTAATCTAAAGATAAACCCAGTCTGTGCCTCCTTATTTTGAGATGCAAAAACAATATGCACACAGTAGGCATTGCTAACGATAGTTAAGAAGCAATGGTCAATAACAGGACACACCTACAGATAATAATAAGCCAAAAGTAACTAAAACTATAGACTGGTGCACTAACAGCAATATTAGCTATAAATGAATGACTTATATGTGTGATGAGGTTGGAGTTGATCTTTCTCTTGATCTCATTTCTCAGTTTCTCAGTGGTGTCTTTAATCACATCCTTAAAATAGCTCTGTATACCAATATATAGTGTATTGGTGTCAGTATTGGTGTTACTGAACTGCTTTATTCTTTCTCAAATTGTACCAATATGAGACCACTTTAGAAACTCCAACTTTAGAAGAACAGTACTAAGAGGAACATCATGTTTTTACTCTACTTGTTTGGCCGCTGATATTGGCCTGGGATTTTAGATTGCTCTTACTCAGATGTGGCAGTAGACACATATGATGACAAATTTACCAATTACCAGAAACACCTACAGGTAAGAATAAGCAAAAACTTATTGAAGCACTAATACACTGGCGCTGTTCCCAGTTCCTCAATTTGTACTGGGACTGTAGTGGCTTAGTGGTTAAGGTACTGGACTATGGACCAGAAGGTCTAGGGTTCAGATCCCACCTCTGCAACAGTTGGATCCCTGAGCAAGGTCCTAAACCCACAATTGCTTGGATTGTTAGACTGTATAAATTGTAAGTCGCTCTGGATAAGGGAATATGATAAATGGCATAAATGTACAAATATTAGTTAAATAAATTATTTAGATTTAAGTTATATACAATGTTTATGGTTTAAACACAACATATTGTGATAAGGAGCTCCTGTGGATTGGAAATATAAACCAACTGGTCCCCAATAGTTCCTTGGAACCTAGCTCTGAACGTAAAAGTTGGTTTACAAGGTCCTCTGATGGCCTGAATTCACTTTAAATGCACCCAATGGTTCCAATACTGGCTTCAAGCCCCCATTCCAAAACTTTTTCAGGGATCAGTCTCAATCAGTCTCATTTTCTTCTGGTAACATAAACATACAGGTCTGTGCAAAAGGCCACCATTAGATTTGTTGTTTTAGCAATGATATATTGACTACATGTATCGTATTTACTACAACTGAACCCAAAAATCTCAAACTTGGATTTGTCAGTCCTTAATACTCTTTTGACTGATCTTCATTCCAATCTTAGTAAGCTTTAGTATATCTAAGATTTTTAACCCAGTTCCACTTTCCAGGCTGAAACCCTTCCAAAAGGATTATTTATGATTTAGCTTCTTTAGCCCTTTTTGTTATTGTTGTAGTTTTTATACTGCAAAAAGCTTTTTAATGGTTATATTCTAATAAAGAGACTGAGGAATAATTATGTTTGGGCATTATATCATTAATCCTTAAAACAATTAGGTATTTAATCTAATGGTGACTTTTGTGTGATAGTGTATGTACTTAGAATGTTATGCATTATACACATGGTAATTACTTCCATTTGTAATGTGACCAGTCGGTAGTTTATTTACACATTTGCAGCATTCCCATATGCACAGTGAATTACAATGGAGCTGAGCAATTTGGCAGAGCTGGGTTTTGAACTCAAAGCCACAATTGTAGATTCAACCAACCACAGTCTGAAAATATTTTGGGGAAAAATTAAAATTGGTCTAAAGAGCAAGAATTTGTTACTCAACGAGTACTACCTAAACCCATGTGAAAGAAGTGATGTGTAGGTGCCTGCACCCACAGTTCCTGTCCAAGCATCGGTCGCCTCGCCTCTTATTCGTTCACATGCACTGACATTTTTTCTTGTCATTATTCCCTAAACAATAAAGCATTACAACTTTTACTTAACATTTACATTTCAGTATTTATTATAAGTAATCTGAACATGATTTGAAGTATAAAGCAGAATGTACCTGTTTATATGCAATGCTACTATATTGTATATAATATACTTGAGCATTTTGGTATCCGTCCAGTCCTGGTAACAATCGCAGTGGATACAGTGGGTCACCTGTACTTCTAAACGTCAACAACAGGGACTTTAAGATCCTGTTTGATCCTGTTTGATCCTGTTACAAATGCAAATCTTGCTTTTCTGGTATTAAAAAAGCATGGCCTGTAGTGTGGTAATGTTTTATGGCCGCTTTCATATTAGAAGAGACAAGCAAGTGCACTTCTAATCCAAACAAATTGTCTCTGAGCAAAGGCATAAAGACAGATTGTGGAGTTAGCATGATATCAGTCATATAGCTTTGTAGCTCCTTTACACCTCTCTTTTATACTGATAACTCATGGACTTGATAAGAACCATGATGTCCTTGTTCAAGGGTGTTTTGCAAAGACACACCTTTCGACAGTCCTCGGTGCAATTCCCAAACCCTTCCTTCCTCTTTTTTTTCACCCCAGCAGAAGTACGCATTTTATTTTCACAGTTTCTATGCCGAATGTATTTCTCCAAGCCCACAGCTAGTGGGAATTCTCACAGTCACTCTACGGCTTAAAATTTAATGAGTTTTACGTTTTACTCCTTCTCTCTCTCTCTCTCTCTCTCTCTCTCTCTCTCTCTCTCTCTCTCTCTCTTCGCACCAGCAGCCCTGATATGAATGGTATGCCTGCTAAGTAAGGGTTCCCTTAGAGGAAAGAACAGATTTGGCATAAAATTACATAAACATTGCAATCTAACTAAACTTTACATCTGTCAAATCAGGAAAGCTTAGTGAGAATCCAGAATACAATACAATCCAGAATATTCTGGAATATTGCAAATTCAAATTCCCAATTTATCCCAAACTGTGACCTTGACCCTGACCAGGGGTAGTGGTTGAAATTGGATTTTTTTAACATGGTCGATGTCAGTGGTAATCACTCATAAGATGGAGATGAAGCAGAAATGTGGTATTAAGTATTGTATTGTATTATAATATTGAATATTGAGGTTCTGAGGTTCAATGCATTCAGAAAATCTTCAGACCCTTAAGACAGTTTTTAAATTTTATGTTATGGCACTGTGCTCAAATAAAACAACAGTAAAAAAAAGAGACCTGGTTGTGTCAAACATATTCTAAAGTATTCAAGAATTATGGATGCCAATTTGCTCTTGGGAACTTTCAGTGCAGCAGAATGTTTTGTACCCTTCTCCAGGTCTGTGCTTTCACACAATCTTGTCTCTGAGCTCTAAAGGCAGTTCTGTCCTCTTTATGGCTTTGTTTGATATACATTGCTAGCTTTGAGAGCTTATATAGATGTGTGTGCGTCTTTATAAAATCACTACATTTACCACAATCAAGGTGTAGAAACATCTCATAAATAATCAGAAGAAATGCGAGCCCCCCAGAGCTGCATTTTAAGTGTAAAAGCAAAGGCTCTGACTACTTGTGACCGTTTTCGTTTTTGCTTTTTGATAAATATGCAAAAATATATATGATATTCTCTATCCACTTTCTCATTATGGTGTATTGAGTGTAGATTGATGGGGAAAACTTGATGTTTTATTTTAGCACGAGGTCTCAGCCTAACAAAATCCAGTGACGTGGTGCAAGACTTGCATGTGGTTTTAGCTGGTGTGGAGAAACTGAAACAGCTATGGTATCGTAGGCCATAGTAAAGACTGAGAGTCTACTGTTTATATAGTCGCCAGATTTAGTGCAAGTTTGCAAGATAAGCCAAGTATGCTTCCATGCTCAGATGATGAAATAAAGGCTATATAACTTCAAACAGTTGAACTGGCATGTATTTTTCATATCATTATTTTTGCTGAAGCCTGCAAAGCTCACTCTCGTACGATAACCAAGCCCTGGAACGAAGGTCATCGAACCAGAAAATGAGACATGATTGATGTGTTCTCAGCCTCTGCTTAGACTTTCCTCTGGGGTGTTGGAAAAGAAACCATTCCCCATGAGTGAGGAGGAATAATGTGCGCAGTGATTGGCTCCAAAGCATGGCAAAGGAGGGTGATTGGGTGCAAAGTTCAAACTGGTCGTGGGCTGAGCTGACACATTTCAAGAGTCCACAACATCCTTTTTGGCTTCCACTGTGCCAACATACTCTGATTAATCTCCGGCCCTGCTCTGTCAGATTCCTATCATATTTCCGCCTCCCTGTTCACATTTGGTCCAGCCAAGAATCAACAGTAACTGAATCAATGGGACAATAAGCTACATATATTGGCTTTTAAGGCTCTTTTTTGCGATTTGTTCTATATCTGTTTAGTGATGGTATCATTCACACCAAGTGCTATTTTTCGAACAGCAAACTCTAACATTCTTTTTTTCAACCTCTGTTTCGTTTCTTGAACTCATACCGGCACGAAAGCCTCACTGACCAATCACGTTTGCTCCTGCACCTCATGATGCAGCTCCTGTGTTTGCCAACTGGCAGCCTTTTCATATTTGGAACTAGATTAAACATGGTTTACCTCTGTTTTCACGTTCCTTTACCCCAGTTGTTCCCTCCTCCTCCTCGAAACCATGGAACCTTGTTTTTTGCTTATAAAATGTTAACAATAATAGCAGTAGTATTAATAATTAATAATGCCTAAAGGTTAATAATAAATGGCACGTGGTGGCGTGTGTTAGTGTGTTTTGTGCTGGTACGAGTGGATCAGGTATAGCAGTGCTGCTGGAGTTTTTTTTTTTAACATCTCAGTGTCACTGCTGAACTGAATTTAGTTTATCAACCACAAATCCAGCCACCAGCATCCTGTAGGAAGCATCCTGTGAGCAGTGATGAAGGATTAGAGGATGACTAACACAAACTGTACAACAATAGATGAGCTATAGTCTCTGACTTTACACCCACAAGGCGGAGCAATAAGGTAAATGTGTCTAATAGTGAGTGCACAGTGAGTAAACACTGTTTAAAAATCTGCCTGATCCATTCATACCAGAGCAACACTTACCAACACTCCACCACCACATCACTGTCACTGCAGGGCTGAGAAAATGATCTACCACCCAAATGGGTGTTCTGTGGTGGTCTTTTGGGGGTCCTGACCATAAGAGAAATGAGTAAAGGAGAATAATAAGGCATGTAGAGAAACAGATGGACTACAGACTGTAATTGTAGAACTACAAAATTATTCTATATTGTAAGTGGAACTGATCAAATGGGCAATGAGTGTAGAAACAATGAGGTGTATAAAACAATCGGTAAGTGTGTGTTTATGTCTTGTAATTGCTTGTATAGGAAGAGTATCACATCAAAGCATCATATATTTTTCAAATCTTACTCTGGTTCAGTCAAATAAAACACCATTGAAGCTGGAAGAAAATGAGAACCATGAGAGGGAGGACAATTCAGGGATATATGTATGATATATGTGCTGAACTGGAGCATGGACATGAGCTGGACAGAAAAAAATGCGTTTAAAAAAGAAACAACTGATTTTTTTATCTTAATCTTGTATTCCTTAAATTAGGAGATTGGACATTTTGTTAGACATGAAGCCGAGAGGTTGTGAACAACATGGAGTGATAAAGAACTGTTCAAATAGTTTTTCTTTCTTTGATCAGCGTACTATGCAGATACTTAAATCCAGCTCTCGTAATAGTCAGAAGGGTTTCACTGAATAGCTGATAAACACCGGATATTAAATCAGGGGTTAAACCCATTGTGCCTTTACATTGTGTGCTCTCTCAGGGTGCCTCGTCCAGTCTGGTGGTCAAGTTTGCTGACACGGACAAGGAGCGCACCATCCGGCGCATGCAGCAGATGGTGGGTCAGTTCGGCATCTTTAACCCAGCCATCGCGCTGCCCTTCAGCACCTACAGCAGCTACGCACATGCGGTGAGTTCCCTACTCCCTACTGAACACATCCTCTGATTAGCTCATGCTGGTCGACTCCTCATGCTCTTCCTAATCCTGTTCCTTCCAAAGCTCATGTTCTTTCTCCAAATTCTCTGGCTCCTTCCACAACCCCTGCTTCTCATCTGTAATGACCCCCTGCTCCTTAAGTTCATTCTTCTTCCTTTTCTGCTGCGCCTTCGTCGTCTCTAATCACCTTCTGCTCCACATTTCCTGCTCATGCTCCTTTCACTGTTGTTGCTCTTCAAGCCTCAACTTCTCCAGCCTGTTCAGGTCCTGCTTTCCCTGCATCATCTCTCATCAGCTCTTACTTATTCCACAGATAATGCTTTCCTCAAACTCCTTATGTTCCTTCTGTAGAAGGTATTTTGCGTTCTCACTCTGCTCATGCCACTGCTCCTGGTAGTCTTAAGTTCTCTATAGCCGTGATCACTCCGTCTTCTCCTCCTGCTCTTAATGGCTCCTACTTAAAAAAACTACTCTGAATTTTTTCAGGTTTTCTGCTCTTCCTTCTGCTTCTTTCATGATTCTTACTCATTATATAGCTCCCATTGCTCATTCCTTAACTTCATCTATTCATCCAACTCACCCTGTGTCTTCCATGCTTCCTCAGTTCTTCTCCTTCCTGCTCCTGCAGCTATATACCAACTACGACTACTGATCCTGCTCTTTCTCTACTCTTTCTCCCATGTCCTTAATCACCTGGTTCTTCCTATCCTGTCCCTAATGGACCACCTGTGACTCCTGCTTCTATTTCATATAGTTCTCTTCTTGCTCCTGACTTTTATTTACCATCTTCTTCTTCTCTCCATCAATTAAATTCAATTCAATTTTATTTTATTTGTATAGACATTGTCAAAAAGCAGCTTTACATTGATATATAAACAAGTGTCACAATTTGAATTTCCTAATGAGCAAGCCAATGGCGACAGTGGCAAGGAAAAACTCTGAGATTAAGAGTAAGAAACCTTGAGAGGAATCAATGCATCCTTCTTCTGCTGCTCCATCTTTTTCATTTGAATTCTATTGGTTCTTCTAGTTCAGCTCTTCCTTTACCTCCCTTGCTTCTGTATTTGCCCCATCTTTTCCCTCATCTGCTACTGATACTCAACCATCTCCCTCTGTTGTCTCGCATCCATCTTATCCTCCTTTTGTGTTGTGTTTTTCATCTGCTGTATCTTCTGCTTCCCTGCCATCTTTCCTCTCCTGGTTTTCCTTTTCTGAGTCTTTATTTGATATCTTGGTGTCAGTTTACTTTTCTTTCTTCCTTACTCCTGTTAATCCATTTTCTCACACATGTGCTTAACCTCTGTTTCCTCATCCTAGCCTCTCATTCTCCTCCCACTTCCCCTTGCTCCTTCATCTACTGCTCCCACTGGACCTGTTTCTTCTGTCTGCCCACACACCTTTTCCTTTGCTTCAGATATGACGCGGAATATTTCACAGAAAAGGCACCCATGTATTTTCAGCTCGCATGCAAAAATCCCTCTGATGTAAGGAGCCAAAAGGAAATTGGGACGTTGTGACTCAGTTTCATGCCTGTCAAAACGTTACTCTAACCATATATGAATCTGAGATTCGTTGTAGGTGTGTATACATTCATTTGCATTTTTATAAGCACAGAATTAGACTTAACTGGAAATTTCTCAGAAGGGTTCCGTAGGTGTAGCCATGACACTCGTTTTCATTATCACAGACTTGTGAGAAGCTGTAGGATACACAGACAGTCCGACCATAATTA
This sequence comes from Parotocinclus maculicauda, assembly GCA_034780255.1. Classification (NCBI taxonomy): domain Eukaryota; kingdom Metazoa; phylum Chordata; class Actinopteri; order Siluriformes; family Loricariidae; genus Parotocinclus; species Parotocinclus maculicauda. The sequence continues at coordinate 826 of JAUZSU010182215.1, read as the reverse complement.
CCAGACCATCTAGCCAAAATAAGAATAGTACTCTCATTATGATTCATGAAATGCAATTTTGTCTGTGGAGAATATGGGGAAAGGTAAAGGTACAAGAGGCCAGACAGACAGGGCACCACGGCTTCTACAGGTAGGCGCTGACTTTTATCAGAGGTGTGTAGTAGCGTGCTCTGGCACTGTCACCATGCTTTAGCAGTTCAGACCAGGCCTCTGCTCACACAATTTGCATACTTTGTCAAATGTATTGTATAATGTTCAGGCTAGACAGACAAATACATATTTATGCTGCCTTCAGTAACAGGTTAATTTGCTAATCTTAACAACATATTAATAGAACACTCTAAACATGGATTCATTACTGTTTAAACCAATGCATTATGAAATACAGTAGAATCTGGTTAATTGGACCACCGGTTAATGGGACCCGCCGTTTATTCGGATCAAATCCTAAAGTACCGAAACAAATCTTATTATATACATGTAATGTTATTCGCTTATTTGGACCAAAATTCCGCTTAATTGGACCAAAAAATGTGAGAGCGAATAAGAAAAAGAAAACCAGAAGTTGCCACTTAGCCTCGCAAAGTGGGTCAGTGAGATATGGGAGGATTTTTGGGATCCCCGGGAACCAGCGGGAGGTGAACACACCCACCACTTTCTTGATTCTGTGCAAGTGCAGTCCGTCAAGAGAACCTGTCAAATCACACTCGATAAGTTCTTTAAACGTTGACTGGAATTTAGTAAGAGCTTTTTTTTTTACAGTATTATGCTTCGCATGCTGAGTACCTATACATTGTGTTGTAGATCGTTTCGAAAAACTTGTTTG
>JAUZSU010182204.1:0-12502 GCA_034780255.1 Parotocinclus maculicauda | reverse complement strand
TAAGGGAGCGCGTGCAGGGAGCAGAGGGAGAGAGAGACGGAGAAGGAGGATTTCTAACATGTAGTTTGCCTTGAGTAAGAGAAAGTGTGTTTGTGTGTCAAAGTAAATATTTAATTATGAACATGTAATCAGTTTTGCACAAAAACTCCAAAACAGCAACTTTACAGGAGAAGAAAAAACCTTTAACTGTAAAAGTCAATTTAAAAAGATTTCAATTAATTTGTAATAGTCTATTTATAATAAAATTCATGATATCACATGATCACATGTTCTGTTTTTAGATTATATATTTGGATGGGCAAATGGCAAATTAAAATCATGTCAAATGTGAACAATGGCAAAAATGGAGATACAAGGTTTTTGCACACATGTCTAAAAGCCAGTATAAACCAAAACATTAGGAATCTGAACTGATATCTAGTTTGAGTATGAGTGTGTGAGAGTGAAAGTCAGTCAGTGTCATAGCTTGAGTATTATTGTGTGAGCTTGTGTGCAAGTGAAAGTCAGTTTTCTGGTTTGAGTATGATTGAGTGTACGTGTGAGAGAGAGTGAAAGTGTGCTTACACATGTTATTGTAACTCTTTTTTTTCCAAACTGACACATCTAAATGCTTATGTTAACATTAGAAATTGTAACTAAATATTGAAATATACATTTTAACCTACAAGCGCTTACAAGTCACAACATGCGAATTTGAGTGTAAAAGGCTTGCTTAAGTGCACAATCATATCGCAAAATATAAACAATAAACAATACATTTTAATGCAAATATTAAAAAATGAGATAATAATGAAATGCACATTTCAGTCACTAATATCTAGTGACTCACAAGTCATATATTTTACAGTTTGTACCTTAAGGGTTTGTTTCTTAACCCGGGTATTCGTGCAGAGGCTGGTCAGGTTTGATCTTCATTACCACTTGCTGTAGAAACTCAAAGAAATACTTACATAACTTGTGGATACTCAAGATTCACACAGTAGATGATGCCCATAAGCATAGCAAAGCCACTTGGTACATCTTTGAGGTTGTGTAACACAATAGTCTCCTCTGCCAGAATTGCCACATTGAAGATCTCCTGAGGAAAGGCATCCAGTTAAGCACCTCAATATCCTATTAGGAGGTCAAATTTCATCCCCCTCATAGCCACATCCAGTGTCTCACCATAAGCCTTAAAAATAATAGAAAAGTGCATCACCATCTGTAAGTACAGACTATTCAGCTAATTTTATTATAGAAAATAGACTAGTAGTGGCACCTCTCGAACTGAGATTTAGAACCACTCTTAAACAATGGATTCTGATTAATCAAATGGAAATGGCAAATAAATCATTATTGCCAGTCTAAAACCTATATATCAAAGCATGCATCAATTGTTATATACCCAAGACTATCCAATAATTCTAACTGTAATTTTAGAAAGTTATTAATTCATTTATTATTCACAGAACATAAAACACATTTATTATATATCTATGTTAAAATGCATGGCTGTAACCACAGCTTTGCTTCAAATGTAGGCTTACATCACACATACTGATGACATTTGCTTGTTCTTCTGAAAGGTAGTGTGGTACACACTACAAGAGTTCTTCTCTTCTCATTTGTGTTCTACAGGATACATAAATTATACAGTTAAAAAACTGCTGTAACAAAAGTAATGCATTTTACTATTTATTTTTTCATCAGATCTATCTTTCTCAAGGCAGTCCAAAATGCCCTCAAGTGCTTGCATTTTCCAGAAATCTCTGCTGCTTTGTACACCTCCAGCAGTCTTGGGACCATAGCATCGAACCCATAAAAAAAAGACTGAAAAAGGTCTGTGGTGACAACTCTCTTGAACTCTGCCTTAATCTAAGCAAGACACAGACATTAAATAACAACTACATACAGTAATTCTGAATAGGATATGATCTGATATTATTTGTGTGACCAATTACCTGTCTCTCAGTGAAGAGAGCTGGCCATCTGTTAAGCATCTCTGTGATAAGTGGCTCATTGCCTATGATTTCCTGGTCTCCGGGGAGAAAACGTAAGAGTCATAAGTTTATCCACTGAACATCAGGATTTTTCTTCTGCATTTCAGTCACCATCATCTTCCATTTCTCCTCCTCATTTTTGGTATTTTGCCCTTCAGGTGACTCTGGCAAGTAGTTCACTTCACCCTTTTTTGATTTCTACATATCTTTTCCCTTTGCATAACCAATTTTCCGTTTGTTGATTACCACTTCAGGACATGATTCTGCACTCAACTTTTGGCAATAGTTTCCTATCTTAAATTTAAGGCTGTGAAACCATGCGTACCATCCCTTTCCAGACCCTGGTTCCTTAAGACAAGGATGCTTCTCAGTCAGTGCTTTGGCTACACTCTCATAGTGTTGTCTTTCAGGATACACACCAATCCAATGCCAGCGTGTCCAGGATATCAGTCTTCATAGCTTTTGGAAGGGTCATGACAGAAACATCCTTAGCATACTTACAATTTGCTTCTTTCAGCTGAAGTTCCACATCATCTGAGAACTGTGGAATCAGGAAGGGGTCAGGCCATTCCACAGAATTTCCACTTCCAGAAGAAGATGATAGGCTGCATGTGTCCAATGTAGAATCAGAGAGAATGGAATCACCAGCAGTGAACAACTTTCAAAGTTGCCCGATCCACTGAAAGATCTTTGGTGTCAGTCACGTTGCATAACTGATTACTGAATTCTGGATCTGCAACCTATCAAACAAACTGCCCTCTTAGTCAAAGGATTGTTCTTAACACTTGACATAGCTTTTGGACGCTAGTGGGGACATTTTCAATTGTGAGGCATTTGATATCACTTTCTGATATGATGACTCGAAACAACATTGTTGACTACGTTTAGCTGGAAATGAGAAAAACAGTAGAACTACGTTGAGTAAAAAATATGCTTTTCATCAAATCCATTTACACACTTTTTTACACATCCATTTCTTTGAAGCTGTCAAAGTACACAGTATTTGTAGCATTGTATAACATTTATAAAAAAGAAACACTTGCATAAGCTTTAGTTACGTTTGATGTTGTTTACTGCAGGAAAAAAACAAAGTTCACAGCGAATTTTAGCAACTGAATGTTGTGCAAACTTCACATTGGAGAACTGTTAGACAGTTTTGATAAATACAATTAAAACCTCATCTTCCACGTCCATGACTGTCTTTGTAATGATTTACCATAGTTTTTTTTTTCAATATATGAAGCAAAACTGCAACATTTACAACTCCACTTCATCCTCAGTTGCAGCCAAACTTTTAAATTTATACCATTAAACCCTGTAAACCAGAAAATGTATTATCAGCTAGTCAGGTAATTAGCTAGCTAGTTCTCAAGCTAACCCAATATTTTATATATATATATATATATATATATATATATAGGAAGCTAGCACAAGTAATGCTTAACTTAAAATCATAAACCCATTTAAAAAAAACAAAAAATCTGTTAAACTAAAAACATTTACTGTATGTATGTTTATAAGTCTGATGAACCAAAAAGAGAAGCCTTTTGTTACCAGATGAGAGAGACACACATACTCACCTCTTTCTGCGTCTTCATGCTAAATTGTGGTTCATCCACCACCTGAGCTAGTTCGAGTCAGTTATTTGTCAGTCTGCACCTCCTTTCCTTTTAGACATACATACAGTATGACTCCTAATGTTATCTGACTTATCTGACTGAAAATATTTGAATAACCTGAGTTAAAAGGTTGAAAACTTCTAAAATGTAGTAATGTAAATTACAAAAGTTAACTCAATGAGTTAAATTGAATTAAAAAGGGATGTTTTCATCACTTATTGCTTAAATATTTTTACAGTGTAACAGTAGCATATACATGGAAAATAACAGCAGGCCAAGCACAGACCCCTAAGGGACACTTAACACTTTAACAGTGTTTATTGATAAATCATTATTATTTACATAAACAAATTGGTACCAGTCGGTCAAAAAGGATTTAAATGAAAAAAGTGCCAGTTCCTTATTACCTATAGTGTTTTCTGTGCTATTCATTAAGATATCATGATCTATGGTGTCAAAGGCTGCATTAAAATAATGCTGCACCTAAATAAAAGGGTGTCCTGTGTCCTGTGTCACATTCACCTTTCCTTTTGAAAACACTGAAGTTTGGGAACTGAGGACACTAGGAAGCTTTGTAGGTTAAATTATTTCCCAGTCTTGCCTGATTTACAACTTCAGTTGCTCAACAGTTTGGGGCCACCGTTGTCATATTTTTGCAGTAGTCTAGGACGCACATCCTTTTACTACGAAGACATGCTATTGTAACACATGCAGAATGTGGCTTGGCATTGTTTTGCTGAGATAAGCAGGAACCTCTTTACCTGTAGAATGTTCCAAACAGGTGTTTTTTGTTGCCCCTACCCCAACTTTCCAAATTCAAAATAAGTTTATTTTTACAATAAAGTTGTTTTTTTTTTTTTTAACATTAAATATTTTTTCTTTTAGTGGTTTCAATTTAATATGGATTAAAAATGATTTGCAAATCATCGTATTCTGTTTTTATTTTTTTTTATTTTAAACCATTCCCCAACTTAATTGGCATTGGGGTTGTATATAAATTGAGGTGGTTCTGTCTCTCATGCATTTTGTTGTAGATGCGCTATGCCACTGTAGATCCTCAGAAGCATTAAGTGCCCAAGCATTTGCGCAGGTTCATGCTTATGTTAAAATATGTTAATTACATAAATATGTTGGAATAAGCATTTCAGTATTTGAGTAAAGTGTTTAAAAGAGGGAGTGAATAATGCTCTGCTTCAGTATTTCACAGTGCATGTTCACAGCTCCCTAAATGGGCAAAATTTGGCCATTTTTACATAAGGGCTGTACTCACTTTTGTTGCCAGCAATTAATGGCTGTGTGTTGACTTATCTTGAAGGCACAGCAAATTTACACTGTTATACAAGCTGTAGACCGATGACTTTAGATTGCATCAAATTGTCATATCCTCAGTGTTGTTCCATAAGAAGAAATTAATTACAAAAATAATAATAAAATGTACTCACTTTTGAGATACTGCACCTTGCTGTTTCAGAAATGCCTCAGCCAAGTCATCTAACTGTAACAATTTAGTCCTTGTCAAAGGTTGCTCGTCAAGTCAGCTACCTTAACCATCTGTTGCATCTGCTTATTGTGTAATATATTTAAGACTACATTCAAGCACATTTGTAACGAAATCATAATTCATAATTTTATTATAATTCAGTCTATGCTTGGTCTTAATGCTTTGTCACATCTATCTATGTGTGACTTTTGCATTTGCCAATGACCATGCGAAATAAGGCATGCCATAATTGGAAAATAATATATTTTTTTGCTTGTGGTTCAGATCTGATCTGTTAATTGTTTCCCTATAACAGCACACAGTGGTTTGTTTTTCTTATTTATCCAAATGGCCACCAACTTGACTGCCATCTTGGATACGTCTTAACCTGCATAATGTGTTTGTATGAAATTATATGAAATAAGGGACACCTACTGAAAATGACATTGTTAAATTATAAGGAAACAGTAACCATTCGTTGACCACAATGAAGATAAAACCACACACCCACTCTGTTTCTTTTTCACCCTCTTTCTCCTGCCACTTATCTCCGCCCTTTCCCTCCCCTCTTTTTCTTTTTCTGTTGTACTGGCCTATCCTTAATTAGTTGGGTGGTACTCTTTGGTTCTGATGTGTGTGGTCTTTTCTCTCATATCATTCCCACTCCATCTTGTGTGCATCCCACGGAACAAACTTTGAGGCAATGATGTAATGACACTTTCGGTAACCACGGCGCCGCAACAACCCCAACAATGACCTTCAGCTGACCACCTTATTCCAAAACCACACAAGCTATTATGCATTCCACTCTGATTCGATGTTGCAAAAATTGTATTAGCCATATTAAATGCTCTTACCTTTATACATCACTGCTGTAGTAGAAATCGAATCATAACAAACACTGGGGGAATAAATTCAATTTTAAAGCTCATGTGCTCTTCAATGGTGTAGTTGCACTCACTGAACTCAATTGTAACCCAAATTTTTATTCTTTTTTTTTTCTCGTCTTGTGAGTTTTACACCACAAGTATGCAAAATGTAGGGGTTTGCTGGAATAGACACATATAAAGAGTGCTTCAGTTTTCTTGTTCTTTGTACTATGTGAGGTTAAAGTCTGGCATGTGAGGGAATCTCCCAAGTGCATATGTGTTTGCCCATGCTCTGTTTTTATTTCTGCATAATTTGTCTTGAAAACATGGTTACACTGCTGGAGTTTGGTTTATCTGTAGGCCTCAGAGAAATACCACTACCAGAAATAAAACCACCTTGACTCAATCACATGTACCGTATAATCAAATATGCCAGTTCTATTGCCATCACAGCATTTGTTTTCAAGAAACCCAAATACAAAAAAGCTAAAAGATCACAGCGTAAAGGGTTATGAATACTTCTACCATTCACTGCCAATGTGCTGTATGCTTGTGTGACTGTACTTGTCAGAGTGTTTTGGTTTTGCTGCATTTTTCCTTTGTGCACAAGAATAACTGCATGCAAGGAAAAACACATAAAAGCAAACACACTTGTCAAACGTGAAATGTCATTTCCCTACAGTATTCAAAACAGCAATCAAAATAATAAAATAGCAATTATGGAAAATTGGGTATAACTGTAAATTTAGACTTCCATTACCCAATGCCAGTCTGTCTCACAAAATCCATTACAATATGATAAATGAGGACTCAAAGTAGAAAAAGAGGGAGGATAAACATGTGGTTGGATTTACTTTTATATTTGAAGAGCAATGTCTAAATTCATATCTATCCAGAAAACAAATGTTCAATGCTAGACAATTTTATCTTGATCTACACTGGTGCTTGAAAGGAGGCACAGTTGCTTGGTTGCCTCACAACTCTAGTGATCCCCAGTTTAATCCCCAACTTGCATTCTTCCTGAGTGGAGTCTGCATGTCCTCCTTGTATCTGCATGAATATACTCCAGGTACTTCAATTTCCTCCCACATTAAAAAGACATGCATTAGTTTAAATGGTTGCTCTGTATTGGTCCAATGTGAGAGTGTATGACTAATATATGACCTAAATATTATCATAATTTAACAAATTTTCACACATACTAAAAGTAGATAAAGAGAACACAATTAAATCAAACAATAAATATGAACAGCTCACTTATAGTCCTTCCACAACATGTCTATTGGATTAAAGTCAATACTTACTTACCAAACGTTTTTTGTTCCTTATCCATTCTTTTTTTAGTGTCACTGTCTTACTACATGACCCACATTTTCTTGGAATTTAGTCTACAGGAAGATGTACTGCTATTTACTTTTAGAAATTGCTTTTGTGATTCAGAATTCATTGTTTCATAACGGATTGAAAGCCGCCCTGGCCCAGATGCATTGAAATGGACCAAAACCTTGATAGTACCATCACCATACTTTACAAATGAGACACAGTTTTAATGCTGGAATGAAGCGTTTTTCCATTCTTCACATAATGCTCTTTATTTAGACCAGAATGTTCCATTTGGTGTCATCAGCAATTTTTGGGAAAACTTTTTGGAAAACTATGCCATTCTCCTTGCAACCCTGCTATGCACATTATTTTTTTCAGTGTTCTCCTGATGTTGGACTTCTGAACATCAACATGAATGTGAGAGAGACATTTAGTTGCTGGGTTCTGTCGTGACCTTTCAAACTATTACACTCTTGCTCTTAAGGTGATTTTCTCCAATCAGTCTAACTGTGGACAGGCCAGCTCGAAGAGCATCAACAACTCTTTTTTATTAGAGCCTAAGAAAACTTATTTGGTTGTACCATGATATGCTTCCATAAACATGTTGTAAAGATTAGACTTTGATTAATCCTTGCACCTTAAATGCAATATCCCAATATCCTTAATAATAATCAATAAAAAATTTTTTTAAAGCAACACATTTTCATGCATTATGGCAGGAGTATTTTATGTTAATTATCATTGTTCTTTAAATATTATATCTGCAAGTATTACATTAATTGTAAGGGATTTTTATTCTCAAACTGGACAGCATAGTCATTATTATACCCCAAGGGTAGCATGATGGCTTTTCTGCAACTCTAACCAGAATTAGGTGGATAAGAAAATAAGTAAATTAATTAATGAATAAGGATTACAAATACAATTCCACTGAAATACCAAACAGCAAAACTGAAAGGATCTTGTATCTTGGATACTTTGTTGGTAACAAGCCATTGAAAAAGCTGGGACAGATTATCAAGTTTGATTAACTTCTTCATGGGATAGACATTCACTCTTTAGGCACCACAATGACAGTCGGGAACATTAAATGGAACAGAATGGCAGCAATGAAGAAATAATTAATAGATTTAATTGGTTGGAAATGTGATGAGCCCCATTAAGGAGGGAACTAGACCAGACCAGTAATAGCAGATTCCCATCCTGTTCAGAAGGAAAATAGAAGCTTCAATCCACAAATTAGCTGTTCAGTCAGTAGTATGAGAAATTAAAGGGCAATTAGTACAACTGATCCTGGTGAGAAATGTAAAAAAAAAAGATTAGGGTACTCAGTACTCATGTGCACATTTCAGGATCCCAGGGTGCTCTGTGGCTACTGAGCAGTACGGCCAGACAAACAATCTCCACTTCACCCCCTTCACTAGGATCCTTTGCGTCTGCACTCCATTCTGTCTATGGAGATCCTAAACCTCTTAACTGACAAGAAAAAGGCTTAATCAGGTGGGGCAAGCCATCTTATTTTGGGCAGTCAGCCAGTAAGTAATGGTAAAACTAAACCGGGGGAAAATTAAAGCTCACCTTGCTTGACGAGGCATGACATGCTATTCCTGGCGGATATAGTCCAAGTTTTTGTGGTTAGCATACACCACAAAAGGGTGTAATGCTCCTTCTAGCCGGTGCTGCCATTTCTCAAGGGCCAGTTTAATAACCAGGAGCCTTCAATTAACCATGTCATAATTTTGCTCTACAGTTTGGCTTGGACTGACAGGCACTGTGAAAGGATGGACCCACTCTCAATCATTTACCTCAAAGCATATAACTCGACTACAAATGGCTGATAGGGGTCAGGCTGATAAAAATGTATACCAACAAATAATTTCTTTATAAAAATTATTCTTAAAGAGCAAAATAACAGGAAAGCTGATGCAGAGCTCCCTTCTAAAGTGAGGTGAGCGATGATGCATGAATGCAAATAATGTATGTGTTTGTAATGGCTATTAAGAGTGAAGAAAGCTATTTTATACTCTCATCTTATATAATAAGCTCAACATATATTAATTAAAAATGGACAATCTTCACACTGCTTAAGTGTGACTGGCACAAAAGGCAGAAAACATGTGAACAAATATGAGATGAGAAGAAGAAATTAGTTAACCCTGAGGATATGGATGGCAAAAGCCCTTGACAGAGTACCTCTCTACTCAGAAGTGTTTTTTTCCCCTGAAAAATAGTTGATAAACTACAAAACTACTGCAATTACATGGCACAATTTTCAAGTGGCTGCTTCAACTCATTATGTTTGATGTTCTGATAAAACCAAGACATGTCCATTGTTTCAGTTACAGTTGGGCCCTCTATTGAGCTGGTCAGAGCCATGGAAGATTGTGAACCACTGAATATTTCAGACAGGGGATGATGAAGAATCAAACTGGCTCTATGTCAGAGCCATTAAACACCAACTTAATCAGTTTGGTTTATCAGGACATCAGCCCAGAGTCAGTTGGCTATCCGTTCAAGCCTTAAACACACAGGTGTTCTGAGACCAGATGCTTAGCCACAAAGTTTCTAGCTGAATGACAGTTGTCCTTGGTACTTTAATTAAGGTTGTATTTTCATAGCAGAGACGGGCTATTATTTCCAAGGAATGAATCATGAAGGAACCAGCCAAAAAGTTTACCATTGTCTTAGGAACTCTATGCAAATACTGTTTATCTTTTGTCACATCCTGACAGAATGCCCTGACTTGATACAGTATTTGCAGTGTGGTGGCATCCCTGTGTGAATTTGTGTTTGATCATGAACCCAGTGAGTGCGTGCCCTATGACCACAGATACATATGGGACAACTGGATTTGTGGGAGCAAAGGAGGATAAAAAAATATTGTATTTTTTTAAATGCCTTGCATACTGAATTATTTATCTCTTACTTCAAGCTAGGTATTTTTCTCATCTATGAAGTGATTGGTCCAGACATAAGTGCTTTTGTTGATTTTATCACAATTTTTAAATATACCTGTACACTGGTAGCCATATATAGATATGGAAAGATTTTTATTTTATTGCTATATATGTAACAGATGTGCTTAAAAATAACAGTAAGGTTGAGGCTTTACTTGTCCTATATGTGACAGAAGACTTCACACAGCTTACATCACTTCAGCCTCACACACTGGCGGTGAGAGCATGAACCAAAAAAGTTCTGGAACAAATGTAGTTTGTGGTGGAGCCCAAAATAGTTCCTAGAATTGTTTGGTGCCAAAGCCGCTTCACAGTGACAAGAAAGGATAGGGGACCCTTTCATAAGGGAAAATAAACAATAAATAAATAAAAAAATTAAAAATTAAATAAAAGGTAGAACAATGGGGTTTGTGACTGCTGAAATGGTGAAAAGAATGAAAAGCACAAGAAATAATAGACAGCAGGAGCCTTCAGAAAACCTCAAAGTGAGGCTGCAGGAGAGAAAATAAAAGCTGTCCCAGGATGCTGACGAACATAGTGGGAAAAGACCATTGACCACACATGTAGCATAGAGCAACGGTACAGTGGAGTGAACGGTACAGGCAGCGAGAGAGAGCGAGAGAGAGAGAGAGAGAGAGAGAGGAAATAGTAGGGTGGCAAGGAAAGATGAGACATCGCTCACACTAAAGGGATGATCTTTTACCATCACCCACCACTTCTGAGGAAGTGTAAGTATAAACAGACTGAACTTTGATGAGAGGAAACAAACTGCAGGTGTTTCTAGTATTCAGAAGATGCAGCTTGTTTCGTCTGCTCGGCAGCAACAGATGGTGCCAGATGAGAAACTAATGACATTACACAACTGAAGTACAGTGACTATTTGTCCTCTATTTTCCTGGACAGTCCTCCTTTCTATGCTGTGCACCATAGGCATACTGTGGCAGACACATAATTTAGAAAGGAACAGCTGTACCTCTCTGCTTTCCAATCAGTCTTAGGGACACAACTATGTATAAAAATAACCCTAAATAAGGGTGGCTCGGTGGATATTACTGTTGCCTCCTGGGTTTGATCCCAGATGGGGTGCTCTGGTTTCCTTCCACAGTTCCAAAGACATGCTTTATTTTAACTGTTTATGCTAAATTGGCTCTAGTGTGTATATGCCCTACAATGGATTGGCACCGTCTAGGGTTGTTCCTGCCTTGCAACCTATGCGGCCTACTAGGCACTGGCTCTCTGGTGACCCTGACCAGGATTAAGTGGATAAGAAACTAAATTAATAATTAAGTGATGTACACTAACAGACAAAGTAATTTAACTCCCCAATACCTGTATCCATGGCATTACTCTGCCATGATACATTTAAGACATACTTTTGGTAGGTTATATGGTTATAAGTGGCTCAGACATATAGCTATGAGTTATATTTACCTTGTCTAAAACTATTTGTATATGTCCATTACTCCAAAAACAGAAAGAAACTGCCTCTGGTAATCTTTTAGACAGATGCAGGGACATTATGAACTTTTAAAAAGATGCTAGGACATGTAGTGCCTGTAGTGAATTTTCGTGGTGTGGTGGAATTTTTAGTGGGGGGAGAGAGAATTTCCAGTTTGTTAACAAATTTCTCAATAATTTTCATTTGGAGCTTTTCTGGCCATCTCTGCTCCTCAATAACTCCGTATCAATAAAACCGATCACCTGTTGATATCCGCTGTTGGAAAGGACATGTCTGGATTGCAAGCAGGCCTATGTAGTACCCACACTCTTTTACTACGTAGCCATGCTGTTTTAACATGTGCAGATTGTGGCTTGGCATTGTCTTGCTGGGATAAGCAAAGACATTGCTTGGATGGCAGCATTTGTTGCTCCAAAACTTGTATGTACCTTTCAGCATTAATGGTGCCTTTACAAATGTGCAAGTTACCCATGTCATGGGCACTAACACACTCGCATACCATCAGAGATGCTGGCTTTTGAATCCAGACAGTCCTTTTCCTCTTTGGCCCGGAGGACACGATGTCCATGATTTCAAACAATTTGAAATGTGGACTCGTCAGACCAAAGGACACTTTTACACTTTGCGTCCATCTCAGATTATCTTGGGCCCAGAGAATCCAGCAGCATTTCTGGGTGTTGTTGTATGGCTTTTGCTTTGCGTGGTAGAGTTTTAACTTGCACTTGTAGATGAAGCTTTTAATGCAGCGTCACCTGAGATATCGAAGCATGCAATGCTGGTTGTTGGACTTTCCTGCTTACTTGCAGGGATTTCTCC